>PVIC010034048.1:0-19857 GCA_004025085.1 Thryonomys swinderianus
GTTCAGGCTGGCTCTGAGCTCACTATGTAGCCCAGGCAAGTCTCGAACTCAGCAATCCTCCTGTCTCTGCCTCCCAAGTGCTGGGATTACAGGCGTGAGCCACCATGCCCGGCAGTTTTTTTTTTTTTAAACAGGGTTTTAAATCTGTTTTCTCCTGTAGTCTTTTGGAAGCCTTAATATTCTCAGAAATAACCCAGGTATCTCTGATTTTTCAGGCAAGATAAGACTTAAAGATCATGAAGCACCAGCTCACTGTTCCGGGCGAGTGGAGATCTGGCATGGTGGCTCCTGGGGGACCGTGTGTGACGACTCCTGGGACCTGAACGACGCTGAAGTGGTCTGCAGGCAGCTGGGCTGTGGCCGGGCTGTGAGGCCTCTGAAAGAGGCAGCTTTTGGTCAGGGGACTGGCCCCGTGTGGCTCAGCCATGTGAAGTGCCGAGGAAACGAATCTTCCCTGTGGGACTGTGCCCATGAACGGTGGGGGCACAGTGACTGCGGGCACAAGGAAGACGCTGCAGTCCAGTGCCTCCCAGGTCAGCTCCAAGGGCCAGACAAACCTCAGACTGGCTGGCACCAGTATTCCCAGGGGTGCAGGGCAGAGATGCTCCACACTTTCCATCCAGAGGGGTGAGAAACGTTTACTCTGTTACCCTCAGATTCCATCTTTCTTCTTTCCCTTGCAGGAGCATCAGAATCATCAGGATCACCGCCAGGTACAGCGTGGGGCTCATGAAGACGGGGCCGATTAGCTCTTCTTGTGCAGAGAGTTTGGGTCCAGAGGAGTCCCGAGGACTTGGATTTACTTCAGGGATCCTGTACCTGAGGAAAGAGGTCTTAGTAACTAGGATCCAGTACATTCAGCTCGGACAGCGTCATCTCTTCTGCTGCCTCCTTTTCCTTAGGTCACAAGAAAGCCCTCATTGTTTCGGTGATCTTCGGAATCATTCTGTTGGCCCTTCTCATCGGGTTCCTCACCTGGGTTGTGAAGAAGAGGCAGATCCAAAGGCTCACAGGTGGGAGCCCAGCAGTGGTGTTTCTAATGTGTCTTCAGGATAAGGGGTTCTTGGGATAAGCAGAAATAGCTTCAAGTATCAAATGAACAGGAAGCAGGTACTAAGATAGGAGTTCAAAGAAGTGATTGAAGTGCATTCTAGGGAGAGACAAGGACTGATGGGAAGATGTAAAGGGGTATAAATGATGGCATGTTTGTTATTGTGAAGTGAAAGTTAAGCTGCTGGCCAGGGAGGAACAAAACACAAAGCTCTTATATTTATTGGGAAGATGAGTCATGGGCATTGGAGTATCACTAGGGAAGTACAAAGGCTGCCAGCTTCTAAGGGAGGTCTTCTGACTACAGGACTGAAGGAGGACCACAGTACTCATGAGAATGGCCTTTTGAAACAGTTCAGGTGAAAAACCAACAGCACTTTAGAGTGAGATGAAAGGAAATGAAAACATTTTTGGAAAGATTCAGAAAATCCTCCAAAGAATTATGAAGGCCAATTGTTTATGTGGGGAAGGGTGGTTGTCACATGGTGACACCAGGGCTGATTTCCTATTTCAACCATGTGTGTGGCATTCTAAGGGAAAAGCAGGGAAACAACAGAATGGATAAAGATGAGGTACGTTTTACACTGCTGAGAAAGGCACAGAGAAAGGAGGAAAAAGTTTACTGTGTGGTCTGCTGATCTGTAACCCCAGACTTCTATTAGCAGTTTTCTCAAGAGGAGAACGTTTTGTCCACCACATTCGATATGAAGATATGAATTCTAACCTGAAGGGAGAAGATCTGGACTTGCCGATTTCTTTCGGTCAGTGGGTTCTCCAAGAGTGGATAGCCAGGGGCTCAGTCTGGTGCCAGTGATCAAGACAGAATATTCTACTTTTAATACACAAGATCCAAAAACCTGTAAGGATAAGTGTGCAATGCATGCAAGAGGGAAAGACTATAGTGAACTGAAAATAAATTTTAGAAAACAAAGAATATTGTAACCATATGGAGGCCTCTAGCCTAACGGGCCCATGCTGTTTCTGCCAGAGGTACCAATAACCATGCAGGAATATATTATGACTTGGACCTCATTTTATTAAAACAAAAATGGTGACATTTTACATTTTCTTTGGGTTGTGATAATTGTCGTGTATATTTAAGGTACACAACATGATGTTATGAGATGTGCATAGATAGTAAAATGTTACTAATTGTGAAGCAAATTACAATATTCTTTGACTCATGTGGATTTGGGGCACAAGAACAAGTAAAGTCAACTTATTCAGTAGGAATCCTGTAGACGGTTCCTGGTATGTCCTGCTCCCACTGGACATCAGCTCTCTAGATGCATCCAGCCCACATTTCTACTGTCTTGTGTCCTCTGACCTGCATCTTTCTTTCTTTACAGTTTCTTCCATTATCACTTCCTTTCCTGAGCTTGATATTTTGCTATGCTTTTCCTGAAAGCATGGCAGCTTGAATGTTTTGGCGTCTTTATTCCAAGAGGATCCATCACTACCGATGCCCGTATTTCTCATCCTACGTCGCTTCCTTTCATCCTTCAACTTCCCTCGCACCGGTGCACTGAGTTTGTCTGGGTAGCAGTATCCCTGTGGGTTTGGGAGACACAGGCCGGGGCTCGTGGCCCTGACTGCGCGAGGGTGCCTTAGCGGAGAGGCGGGCTGGCCTCACTGTTCCATTTGGCATTTGTTTCTGTGACTTCTAGAAACATAAGTGAGGGCTCAGGAAGACTTTCAGGGCCTTACATGTACCCACCTTGCCTTCTTTCTGGGGACAGTCCTTGCAGAGGCTCAGGGTGCTTCTCTATCACTTGCTGTATCCCCCAGTAATTGTTTTCTACCTTCCAGAAAACTCCAGCGAGTCATGTTGTTGGACTCATTTCAGTGTCTAAACCTCTTTCTGTTTTTGGAAATAGATAAGGAAGCCGCCTTGAGGCACAGTGATGAGAATGGGAATTTATGACCTAGTGAGGTAAGTGAGGGGAATGTGTCCATTGGTGATTAAAATGGGCGTGTTCCTTAGGAGCGTAGAGAGCCCGTCTTGCTCTACAAGGAATGATTGTGTTTTCACGTGTGTGTGTGTTCAATTATAAGTACACACCCATAGTCAGAAGCTATAATAGCTTTTGGTGAAAATGAATCATCCTTTTAAAAGTTACATATTTATGCCAAGCAGTAGCAAAAGTACATCCAAGACTGCAGGACAAACTGGGCAAGTAACAAGTGAATACATATTTTAAAATTATTACAGGGATTATGTCAGGAGAAACATAAGTTGTATTATGTATTTGTAGTTGTGTGATGCATGCTATGATGAATATTTTAGAAGAGTGGAATATAGAAAATTAGCCTAGAAAGATTGGGAGAGAGCTTAAAAAGGTGCGATATTTGAGTTGAACCTTACAAATGAGGGGAAAGACAAGAATTCCGGAGAAAAGGGTGTCTCCCAGAGTGTGCTTCTCACAGAAATGGGAAGTCATTTTTCTACCATTCAAAAGCATATATCGAATGTATTTGTGATGAAAGTATAACAAAAGGAAAAACATTAAAAACTAAAAATATTGGAGTATTTGTTGAAAACTGCAAACAAGAGCAACAAAAGCATTAAAATGTAAAATACTGGGCTGGAGATTTAGCTCAGTGGTTCCAGCACCTGCCTCACAAGCACAAGGTCCTGAGTTCAATCCCTGGTAACCACATACAATGCTGGGCATCGTGACTCACGCCCACCAGCAATCAATACCACATACCACAGTGCCGGGCGTGGTGGCTCATGCCTGTAATCCCAACACTTGGGAGGTAGAGACAGAAGGATTGCTGAGTTCGCAGTGGCTTGCCTGGGCTACATAGGGAGCTCAGGGCCAGCCTGAACTACAAAGTGAGACCCTGTCTCAAAAAAAAAAAAAAAAAAGTAAAATACTAAGGTCCATAAAATACAGAATTAGTTATGTTTAGTCTTATAAACTGTATATAGCATGAAAAGGATTAACGTACGTGTAACTTTTATATATGTGTATTCAATATCCAATGCATGATTCAGCAGTTATGGAAAGGAACTTTGCATAAAGTGAAGTCAAATGGCAGTTTTAAAATATGAAAATTCATCAGTATGACTGGAGAATTCAGATTATAGCTAAAATTATCATTGTATATATATCAGCCTTTAAAAATTCAAAATAGCATCAACTTGTTCTTGGTGAGAATACAGAGAAAAATTTACTTCAACACTGCTACTGGAACAGGTGATTTAGCCTTCAGAGAAATAATCTAGTATCGTGTAACAAAATAATAGTGATAATAATACTAATAACAAAAATAAAAAGTCTCACAGATCCTTTGACTTAACCGTTCTAATCCTGAGAATTTTTTCCATGCAATTAAAGTCAGGTCATACTCTGAAAGCTTTGTTTTTGCAATGCTCTTAGTAATGGGAACAATACTGGAATCAAAGTGGATGTCAGGTAATAAAGTGGTGCTGGGAAAACTAATTTAGTCAAATAAAAAGGGAGAAGTCCTAAACATGTAATGCTATTTTACTTACATTATTATGTCTCTGGCTATACTTAAAAAAAGTTTATGTCTACAAATTACACTAGACACTATATATACATGTATATTTATATTTAGACATACATATAATTGTAATAGCATTATAAAATGAGCACTATGAATAACTTTTGACTTGCAATGTCAAACATTTGAATAGTTTCTGATGTGACAGAGACAAAGCTACTTTTTGCTTTAAAAAATCACTATGTAACTACTTCAGAATCATATAAAAATGGCCTTTCTTAATCCCAGTGTGGTTCCATAGTATAAAAATGATTCTTATGTACACTAAATTATAAAAAGTGTTAAATTTCTGTTTTTCTCCTCCCAGTGGGCAGTACACAATTTATACAAGTGAGCTTGTGTGTATTATAGCATAATAGATTCATCAATTTGCGATGTACATAAAGAGAAGAATAAAATTCTTCTACTTATGCTTTTTCTTCAGCCTTTCAGGTACCTTAGTGAAGACCCATTGAATGCAGCGACAATCTGTCTCTTCCACTGGTCTTTGCAGTAGTGTTTGTGTAGAGGCCTTTGTGTCCTGGTATCCAGAAGACTGACGGCGAACTTTTAAAAAGTAAATCTGTGAATGTGAATTCTTAGTAGTGGATGCAAAACTTTTAAGGAGATTAAATAAAAAAGATGATTATTACTAATTTGAGTTTGTATTAAGTTTCTACTTTTCACTTTTTGAATTTCTGATTGCATTTTCTGACTCTTTTAGGGTTTCTTAAGTAAAATATGGTATCTTCTCACTTGCTGCCTTACTTGCATATACTGTATGTGTTTTCTCATTTGCTTTAGATAACAAACTTCTTCTAGGGAAGAATTTTTTATTTTAGTTCTTTTTAAGGAAGGGAAAGTTGATGTTGAAGCATCTATTGACTACAAGTGATGAGACTCATTGGTTTTTAAACTGCTTTTTGTAACATAATTACGTTCACTGACATGAAACGCTTAATATTGCTTGATAGAGTAAAAGTCACAGTGTTTCAGTTCCTCTGTCCTTAGAAAAATATTGCTGAAGCTGCAGTGCATCTGTTTTTTTCTACTTAATTAATATAAGTTCATGTTACTAAAATTAACTTATCCATGATAAATATTAATGTACATAGAAGACAATGTTAACGTAGTTCAAAATTAAGCTGAGACCTTTGTTGAATGTCAGTGTTCTAAGGAGTTGATTTTAAAAATTTATTCATTTAAAAATGGCTAGCAAACATCCATATCTATCATATGAAATATATTTTAAATATATATATATTGAAGAAAAAATTATCAAAAATAATTCCCATAGTTTTGTTTTCATAATGAAGACAATTAATACAATTAAAGCAATTTTTCAAGGAGCAAATAGATTAATGTTACCTAGAGTCACTATGCTGTATAATCATCAGTCTCTTGAACATATTCCTCTTATGTGACAGATACTTTGTACATCTGACTGACAGTTCCCTGATGTCCCCTCCAACCCTTTCTCACCGTCACCAGTTTTAAAATCCAAAGTCTCACCTATATCAGATATGGGCGAGAGTCAAACTACAGTTCATCCTAAGGAACAATAATTCTCCAGCTGTGAACCCATGAAAGCAGACAAGCTTTGTGCTTCTGCAATATGAGGATAAAACAGGCATAGTCTATACATGACTATTTCCAAAGGGAGAAACAGAAGGAAGGAAGGAGTGGTGGGTCCAGGCAAGTTCAAAACCTTCCAAGGCAAATTTCACCAAATCTTCAGACTTGTTGATAATCCTTTTATAGCCATGCTCTCTGTAGCTTCTTTAAGGCATTTATCTTTTTTTCTTTTCCTGGAATGTATTTCAAAACTGTTTTAGCTTCTACTCATTACCAACTTTCAAGGCCATGTCCACATTTTTAGGATTTGTTGAAATATCACCTCAATTCTTAGTGTCGAACTCTTAAGATCATATGACTTTTCTTCTGGGCCTGTATCTAAAGACAAAGAGAGATTGCTAGTTTTCACCTCCTTCTCCTCCTCTTCTTTGTTGATCAGAACCATGACTGGCTGCCACCTTTAGGATCCCACTTGATTCTCTACCTTCACAAAGACTTCCTAGCTAGATGCAGTAACTGTGGGTAGAACTTCAACCCATAAACTTGAGGGGGCACAATTTAGTCCATAAATTAACAGTGCCCAAGGGATTAGATCCTTCTTCATTTGTAACTGCTTAATGTCCTGTTCAAGACCTTGAGGCCAAATAAATAACTTCTGATGAAAAGAGAGCACAGACAAATCAATGACTCAACCCCATCCTGAAGAAAGAGGTTCAAACCCATTGATGGGAATCTATTACCAAATACATATCTGAGGGAAAGAGAACTTTGGATACTGGAAATACAATAACCTCAGAGTGAAAGCAAATTGTTTAGTGGGTGCAGATGTTCTGTCAAAGAATGCTAATAAACTGGGTGTGGTGACTCATGCTTGTAATCCCAGCACTTGGGAGGCAGACAAAGGAGGATTGCTGAGTTCGAGGCTAGCCTGGGCTACATAGTGAGCTCAGGGCCAGCCTGAACTACAAAGTGAGACCCTGTCAATACAATACAATACAATACAATACAATACAATACAATACAATACAATACAATACAATACAATACAATACAATACAATACAATACAATACAAAACATAAAATAAAATAAAATAAAAAATAAAATAAAATAAAATAAAATAAAATAAAATAAAAAATAAATAAAAATAAAGAATGCTAACAACCAGCCAACAACTCCAAACAGACCAACCAGAATACTTACTAGGATTTTTATGCCCCATCTATTGATGAGTGAATTTATTAATAAAATTAAAGCTAAATGTAGAAGTTAAAATGAAATATTCAAGAATAAGTGTTTTAGGTAAGAAAATTACACATTCAAAATGATTACTGCTTAATTCAAGATTGCTGTTCTTTCTTGTCTTTTTTAAAGCCAGATATACGGCAAATGATATAGCAAAACTTAACTAAAACTAGACTGCAATTAACATAAAATATATTATGAAAAAGTCTAATGAAACTTTAGGACTTGCTAGATCTGAGCTATCTGTACCTTTGAAGTGATAAATTACCTTCCTCAAAACCTTTCTACAATAACTAACAGTTACAACATACCTAAGTGTGATAATATATATTCTTTTCAAACACTCCTCATACATTTCCCCTGTAAATCCTTGTAAAATTCTCTAACAAAATACCTATAAATCTCATGGAATTAATCTTCCTATGTGTTTTTAAAATCATCTTTTTAAAATGAAAGTTTCATCCCTCATACTGTGTTGAAATTCAATAAAGTTTTCACATTGCTTGCAAATGAATTCTCATCTGCATGGCTAGTGTGTTGCTTCTCTCAGTCTCAGTCCTTTCTTTTCCCAGTCTAGTGTACGCCTTCCTGGGTACAGAAGAAACATACTGTGCAGGCAGGAGGAAGTGGGCACAGTGCTAAAGTTCTGTAGGTGAAACAGTCAGACCGAGGAAGAGTGGATAGCTTTGCTAAGTGATCAGGACGTAATCAGCAATTACTGGTGTAGCGAATGTGCATGCTGATTTGCTTGTATTCTTCTGTCACAAGACACTCAGTAGAGTGCAGGGGAGAAGGTCTAGTCATTTCTGTTTCCCAGAAAGCACCAAATACAGTACATATCCCCTACTCAATAAATAATCAAAATAATGAAATTGGCATCTCTCAGTTAAAAGTTAGACAACTAAAAACAAAATACATATTTCTGAACTTACAATGTCTTGCTGGGAGCTGGCAAATGTTTGTGTGAGGAGTGGAGATCAAGGAAACAGGCACTGCCTCTGGGGCTTCCACACGGGAAAACTCTTGGGTTAGGAGAGTCGGAGATGAGCAGTTGAGTCCAAGACCTTCTGAATGATGGAACTGGCCTAAAAGTCTATGGTTTACCGAAACCACAGCTTTTCACATAATATCAAGGGAACTGAAGTACAGTAGACACATGCCCAAACTCCATGTTGGCCTTTAGCCAATTGGTGGGCCGAGGTGATGGAGAAACTCAGAATTCTAGGAAACATTTAACAAAGTAATAAAAAGGAGAACTAAAGCAAAAATAATGACTGTCAAAATAACTGAAGGTTCAGCAGAATTATTTTTTTAATGACACTAGTTAAAATTTTCTGTAGTGAAACTCGTATTTCAGGAACTGGCTCAAAAGAAGTGAAGAGTTAGGCTTACTCTGTATTTATCCATACACAATCCTGTAGGCATAACAGAATGTCCATAATCCAAGGAATTCTTCCTCTGGGCAAGAGAATGGTGCCTTTTATTATAATTGCATATAAACCTCACAGATAGGAAAAGGAAGACAAATAGGACTGATAAGGCAAATCAAACAAATATTGCATTTAAAGTAACAGCAAAAATTAAGAGACAAGAAGACAGGAGTTTTGGGTCAGATGATAGGAGAATGGAATTTATAAATGAATTTAGTATGTATTTGTCTTAGTAACTTTGTTTTCTGGGGGAAAAATACTTGACACTAACAACTTAAAAGGAGAAAAGGTTTGTGTTATCTATAGGTTTCAATCAATTGTTCACTGGCTCCAAGACAGGGTGGCATGGCAGAAGAGCATCACAGGGCAGGAACCACCCACAGCAAGACAGCAGGAAACAGGAAGCCCGCCTTGCAAGCCTTTCCCTTTATATTTCACCCAGGCTCTGAGCTACTGGTTGGTACCTCAGTAAGTCCATCACCCACAACTATGCTAAACCAATCAGTGGACTAAGTCATCACAGAACAATGATTCAGGATCTCATACTTATGATCCAATATTACACACTCATTTATTTTAGGGATATGTGTCCCATTGACTGCTTCCCCAGTTATATCTGTGAATAAGGTGGTTGTGTTTTTTTTAATGCCTGGCATTGTGGTATGTGGTTGCCAGGGAATCAAACTAGGGTTCTTAGCTTGCAAGGCAGGCACCAGAATCACTGAGCTAAATCCCCAGCCCAGTAATGTTGTTTTCTAAGTTACACAGAGTATAAGGCAGTGGGTGCTCTAAAAATCACCATAACACACTCCCTTGAATAATTCTGGAAGTAGAGTATGGAGACTGTTGACCTATAACCCCATCTTGTAGAAGAGCAGGTGCTTGCTTACAATGGCATCTTCACTTGAAGCAGTATTTTCACATTTCAAGTCTATGCACAGCTGACCCTGACATTTTTCCAAGACTGTAGAGTACCATATGAAAAAAGTTGTCTCGTGATTGAAGTCCCTCTTCCCAGAGATTTCAAGTCCACTGCCACAGGGTCACTATACCCAGTGTTAACACACTGATTCCAAGTCTTGCTAAAGTTTCTCCAAGGCGAGCACCACAGAGCAGCTGACAAGATGGCAATGTGCTTATAAAGCTGATCATATCCAAATTTATAAGTCATCTCCATGCATGGTGTCTGTCTGGTATACGTACAATACACGTTTTCTCTCTAAGTCTGCAAGTTCTATTTTTCTCTCCCAAAACACAAAGATCACTGCCTAAGAGCCTAAGGTGTGCCCAACATCCACTCTGCAAGCTTCTCGTTCACTGGAGGATGAAAGGGTGAAGTCTTCTTGTGCTGAAATAATTGAGAAATTCTTTATAGAATCTAAGGAAAATTAGCAATAAGCAAGCAACACAAAAAAGAAAGTGTGCATCTTTAATCTGTTGACATCTAAGATTGAATGAGAAAGAATATATTTTAATAAAACCATCCTCGCACTGGCACCACTGTGAAGCACAAACTGCACCTTTACAGGTCACTCATCAAGTATATGAACGGAGCAGAAGTTCATTTCTACATCTTGCTGGCTCAACACAGACTAGCTAACCACATCATTGTTTTAGGAAATAGTGTCATTTATACAGTACTCAGTGAGTGACTTCCTTTTGTCACATGAGAATTCACAGGGCAGAAAAATACAACACAAGATGGTGTCTGGCTCACAAAATGGAGTCACTGCACAAAATGGGGACTGCAATCTTGGTTTGAAGATATGTAAGTTTAAACCATCAGCAACATGGAGACATGGGTTGAAAGGTGTTGTAACTAGGGTGTGATTGGACAAAGAAGATGGTTTTCATACCTGGAATGGTTTCTAAGAGGATCCTGGCAGAGCAAATTGCCAAAGATAAGCAGTCCTGACCTGCAACCTTGGATCTGCTGGGAAGAGCAACAGTGGAGAAGTTAGAGGAATCCCATGGCATGAGCACTGGGTTTCTGCTAATATAGGTAGTGAGGTCCCTTTACACAAAGGCAGCAACTGAGGTCATTACCTCTTAGGATCACCCTCCCACCCAATCCCGGCTCCTTTGTGTGTTTCAGCCACGGCTGGGTCTAGTGCTGAGAGCTGTGTTTCTCACTGTCCTTGCAGGAGACATTTGGTATTGTGCCACCAGTGACACCAATTATGGGCAGTTTTAGGATTGCAGAGGTCTTTGTGCTTGTCCTGAAAAGAGACTAACCTTCATGCTGCAGCATGGTGAGCTTTCGCAGCTGCCTCCTGGGGGTTTTGGAACTTGCTCATGCTGGTGCTGTAGGTGTATTAATTTTCTGTAGTAAACCACTTCCTGCTTTAAACACCCAAAGAGCTGTTATTTTGATGTCTGATGTTAAAGCTTCTGCTCTTCTTGAATTTAAGAGAACTACATTACCCTAGAATTACATTTCTAAATTCATGCATTCTATATAGTGATGGAAAGCTGAGTAACATAGGAGTCATCAAAGTTAGAGTAGGAAAAGAAATACTATGCTAATGCTCTCCTCATGCATCATCTCCATAGTGTCATATTCCATATACACACACACACACACACACAAAACGTTACCTAGAACACTATAAAGGTTCTAGTAATGCTGCTAGAGGGCCATCCTGAATAGAGAGAAGAAAGCTGCAGTTTTGGATTCAGACATTGCTCAGCTGTACACTGATCATGCTCTTTTCTTCCCCTGTAGGAATGAGTCCATGAGTCATTGTCATAGCAGAAGGTGGTCTGCCACTCACCTCTGATTTCTCCTGGGAGGAGGACACTGAATTGACAGTTGGATTGAATAAAACAGTGAAAGAAGCCAGCAATTCTACAAAAATTTCCTTGTAACATAAAATTTTTCAGAGAGTTTCCAGATGTTTATTACATTCTTTTTCCACGATAACAACAGATAATGGGAAGTCTCAGGATCTGTCCTGACCGTGCTTCAGTACCACAGGAGACTCATTACAGGCTTGGTTGTTCTCAAACTGATGGCCCACGAGTGCAGTTCTCAGCTTTGGTGTCCGGGAGGTCTCTTGTGATTCTCACGAGTACTGAGGGCTCTTTTCCGGTCCTATCTTCCTGTCCTCTCAGAGCTTCTCTCCTTGTTGACTCCATAAGATGCACTGAAACAACAAGAAAGCTCAGTTACATCTCTGAGGCTGAGGAAGGTAAACACTGGTCTTGGAGAGTAGAAATGTGCAAAAGACTGAACATTTCTTTGCGTCTACAAACATTTAGAGAAGTCCTGTTAGCATAGGACAACATGACCTCCGACACGTAGTCTGCCAAATGTCTGTGGCAGGAAATTATTATCTCACAAGATGGGCACACAAGAAATGGGAGGAAAGAAAACATCTCCAGCTTATCTGTCCCCAAGAAAAGACCAAATCTTTCTTTATGATTTTGGTCTGATTCTCAAATATCTCTGCAGACAAAACCAATGTTTATAAATTATACCTGAGTAGTTGCTGTTACCTAAAATCAAGTCAATAGTCACCAAAAAGCTTACAACTTTCATCAGAGAGAAAACAAGTATTGTTTTTCACTTTGGGAACTCAAAAGTGTTGTGCTAATATTGTTTATATGAGCACCAGTGCTTTCAGCCCTAATATTCTACTAGTACGTAACAAAGTCTATAATTACATTTTCCCTATCTATCCCAAGGCTTTATTTATCTCTGAGAAAAATCAATTTATTGTATTAGAGGGGACGGTGAGCATAATTTAGGAAAATGTCACCCAAACACCCATATTTAAGTAGCACATCAAACTCCTTAAATTTTGGCTCACAAAATTAACACAAAAAATTTCAAAAGAACTAACATCCAGATTTGGGGAATACAATCATAGTGGCACTAGTTGTGTGCAGCGTCAGCACTGCAAATCATGTAGGAGAAGAGGTAACATACAGACCCGCAGGACTCACAAGCATCTGTGAAGACACATAGAATTCAGAGAAATGCTTTGAAAAGGGAAAGCTGAATGAAAGAGCAAGAGCCCACTCATGCTCTGAACTCCTACAAAAGACACTGTACTGAATTTCTGTTCCTTGTTCTGTCACAAAAGGCCCTATATCTCCTTACTTTTCCATTTATTCAATGCCCATTCACAGATTTCTTTAAAAGGAAGTCTCAGACAAAATTCCACCTCTGATCTCGTTTTAAACATCAGTTTTCCGAGTTTTGGATCTAAGGGCAAAGATGGGTCTGAAGAATATTTTCAGAGCATGGAATTCAAGGATGAATTGACATAGTGAGGCATTTGTACAAATACCTGAGAATGACAGTGATCTCATGTAAATATTGAGGCAATTGACTTAAATTAGCCAAGTACATTAAATTATAAATTCTCACTGTAATACATGCAACATGAAAGTAAGATAAAAACATGATGAATGTTTAAACAACCATTATGGTACATGACTCATTGCCATTAATATTCCACAAAATACTTTCCTTTTTTTTTCCAACATGCTTATCTCTTGTCATTTTAAAAATCTTTTGTGTCTATAGGGCATATTCTCAAAGAAAAAGTCATGGGAGCTCAGAGAGCCCTGGAATCCAGGGTGTTCCTCGTTGTGATGTTACAAGAGTCATGAAACAGAGGAAAGTGAGCAGGTAACATTTGAAAAGGAGGCAAATGCCATAAACCATATAGTCAGCAGGAACTGGGGATATGTCTCAGGGATAAAGAATGTTATTGCCATGTTCAAGGCCCTGAAGCACAAGAACAAAAAGAAAACATACAGCTGGGCATGGGGGCTCATGCCTGTAATCCCAGCACTCAGGAGGCAGAGGCAGGAGGATTGCTGAGTTTGAGGCTTGCCTGGGCTACATAGTGAGCCGAGGGCCAGCCTGAACTACAAAGCAAGACCTTGTCTCAAAAAAAAGAAAAAGAAAACATACATACAAACAAAAACGACAATATCCCTGTCATCTGCTGGAGTTGCAAGTAAGAAATGTTCAAACCTCAGGAAAAAAATTTCAATATCCCTGGGATTTTTGCACAATTACCTTCTCTTTACAAAGCCCTTCTATCTTCTCTATCACAAAAGTAAATTTAAGATATTGTGAAATAGAAAATACTCAAAGGGAAATGGGGTGTAGGGATAAGTAACAAGGGAATAAAAAATATGATGGTGATAAAAACAAGAGAAACAAAGCTTATATATATAGGGGCAGGGGATTGTAGGGTGAGTGCAGGAATGGGAAAAATGAGAATTAAATTGTGTCATATGCTGGTACAAATTGTCAATATTGTGTGTGATCGTGATGTGTATATATAATGTACAAATAAAGATTCAAAAAATTTTCTTTTGTACTGGAGATCAAACTCAGGTCCTTGTGCTTCCACGGTAGCTGCAGTACCACTTGAACTAAGTCTCTGGCTCAAATTTTTTTAAAAAAGTAAATTTATAAACATTTCCCAGACAAAAGCTGTATTTTCTTTCAGTTTCTGGCTTACTTATTCAATCAGTTAAAAGGGATTTTTTTTGTGTGGTACTGGGGATTGAACTTGGGCCCTTGTGCATCCAAGGTTGTCATGGTACCACTTGAGCTAAATCCCCAGCCTTGGGAATTTTTATTAAAATAAATTCCACATAGAGATGATAGAAGAGAGACATTCAACCAACAAGGGCTAATGTGGGCCCAGAACTGAACCTCTGCTTCAAAACAACTTATTTTTAGAAAGAAGCTCATGACCCTAAAGCTAAGGGTAGGAGAGAAGAGTCATGTGCAGAACACCGACAGCCCACTTCTTTGGGCCTTGCAGTGAGCCTGGAATGCTCCCTTGTTCAGCACAGCTATGGCCAACAGAATCCTGCGGTGAGGTGAGGTGAGGGTCACACCATACTTACCTCTCTTCCCCAGACAATTCATCTTAATCTCATTGTCAACGCTGTCCTTGTAAATGGTGTTGTGTTCAGCATGTTGGCGTTGGACCAAGACTGAAATAGAACATCCTTGGTCAGAGTCAATTGTATGGAAACCCATTCACATAACCACAGACTCCACAGGGTTCCCCACCTCTCTCAGTGGCCTGCTATCCCCCTCTCCCATTGGCTCAGTCAGATGTTTCCTCCTGTTTGTAAGTACTCCACCAATTAACTGCTCAACCAAGTCCTGTTCTCTAGCGTTTATCATATTTGAGATTGTGATTTCTAAGACTTCTCAGCCTCCAGCTGTTGGGTCTTAGAGACCAGAGAAGAACAGACACTGTTTTCTTTTTCTCACGGTGTAATACAGATCTTCCCTCTCCCTCCATACACACATTCTGGCAAAAGAGTTACCCTGTGCTTTAAGGCCCCATGGTACTTACAAGATTTTATGTATTTCTCTATCTCATGAAAAAGGGGAGAGACTACAAGACAAAGAAATATTACAAATGGTATAAGAAATAGGCCAAAGGCCCAAGGAAAACCATTTGAATCTAAATTGGACCCTGGTTTAATCTCTGCCATCGGGATGGAATAGAGAGCATGCAATTCCCTGCCACGGCTTTTTTATCTTAGGGAACCACAGTGATGAGGTCACAATGGGAGCAGCAAGGACCTGGGTGGGGATTGGCCGAGCTCCATCCCATCTGTACACTACACAGTCTTGGCTTCCATAGCTTTACTGAACTTAAATCTCCAGAATGAATGAATCGGAAGACATATTACCACACGGTTACTCAGGAAAAGCCTCTGGCCGCAAGTGGAGCCATATCTACATGTACAAATGGAAGGGTCTACTTCTCTCGACTCCTCAGCCTTACAGTTGGTCTTCTTTAGCAGGGCAACATCTGAGACAATCCAGAAAGAGCATATTGCCCCTCAAAAGATTTTATGCTCTTTCCTAGCATTTCTGACATGTTATCTCCCAGTGTACTTATTCGTATCAGGAATTCTGTATTTGTCCAACCCATTGTAAGAATGTCCTAGTAGTCTTATGTGACAATAGGGAGAGAGCAGTTTATTTTCCAAGATGAGGGTTAGGATTTTATCTTAATTACTTTCTCATTACTGAGTCAAAATAACTGACACTCAAAGTTAAAGGAGTAAAGGTTTATTTTGGCTCACAGTGTGACCCCAATGGAGTTTTCAATCCATAGTTAGCTGCTTTCAAGGCAGGGTGCATCGCAGAATAGGCAGGAAGCAGAAGACAACCAGAAGCAGCATCAGGCAACTAGTGATAATCAGCAGCCTTCTTTCTGTCCTTTATATTTTATCAAGCTACCTATCCTTAGGACAAGTAGCACTCCCACCCAGGATGGGGCATCCAACAATCCAGGATCACACCATGAATGAATCCCAGGATCACACCATGAATGAATCCCAACATCACATCCTTGAGTTCAGTATCATACACCTTAGATCCAGCCACTTCCAAAAAGCCCACCAATAACTTTGTGAAGATGTGGGGAGAAATCTAGATTCGAGCTATGACATATACCTTCTTATCTAAGCACAATATCAGTCTGTGATTTTCACTGAATATCACTGGAACATACTCCTTTTCCTCGGTAACAATTAAGGAAGCAGAAGAAGTAGAGCAAGAATGGAGCCACACCATCACCTGGTTGTCAACTTTTTGTTGCTATTATTGAGTGCACCAATTTATAAAGCATAAAGGCTGTCAAAGGTTGGGAAATCCTAACTTGAGGAACCATACTTTTGGAGTCTTTGGACTGCAAAAGTAAGGAAATCAATAGCATGAATGTGAAAGAATAAAATATGAAGGCCAAGATAATGTTATGTATATTGTCTGTCTGTATATATGTAAAGTGGTAGAGATTTAACTCAGGATCTTTCCACTGAGCACATTTACAATTCTTAATTATTATTACAAGGACAGGATCTTGCTAAGTCACTGAATTTCCCAGAATGACCTTGAACTTGCAGTCCTCCTGTGCTAACTTCCCAGAATGCAGAGATTATTGGCACATGCCATCAGCCTTTCCTATATGATCTTTTTCTAACAACCCATCCTCAGGACAACTAACTTACCCCCAAGACAGCCACACTTACCCATTTATAAGGGCTCTTCCATCAACTCACAGTCATCTCTTATGAGACATTACTTCAGTTATTCTTTTAAGACCACACTTTTTTTTCTTTTTTTTTGGCAATCCTGGGGATTGAGCTCCCATCTTCCCACTGGAGATTACCTAATTAGTAGGCAAAGTGTCTACACAAGTTGTTGTAGTCTTGGATGCAAAACTTTCTCTGAAATGTAAGAGAAGAGACAGAATTTATAAAGTCAGTTTTCAAAATCTTTCAGTCTTATGGTGGCTTTACATAGGTTCCCGAAAAGCAAGGGGAAGGTAATGCTTCTATGGGATCAATACTGCTGATTCTTTGGCTTCCAACTCATATTTACATACATCCTGCATGCATGGAAATGCATATTCACCCAAAATTTTTCACACATCCCATTCTATTTTCTAGTTTATCAGCATTTTTTTTTTTTATCTTTAGTGTTAAGTCCTTCTTAATCTTTGTAGACACAACATATCGGCTGGATGTCTTGGCAGTCCTAGGTCTCATTAAACAAAAGTATTTTTCATGGGTGAACAGTGCAGTGGAACTGAGACCTGAACAGTGCCTCGGACCAATTCTGCCAGCTGAGTTGAGCCAGCTAATGAGCCAAACATCTGTGCTAGAAAAAAAGTCACCTGTATTTCTGTATCGTTTGCTGTATGAGCCTTTGGGAACAGAAAGACACCTGGTGTCAGAAATTTTTATCTCATAAGATATTTAAGATGGATATATTTAAGATTGAGCAGCTAATGGCTGTTTGAAGTATAGAAAGCTTCCTTTTCAAAGAAACTCTGATGACAAGGAAGATATTAAGCAGAGTTTCTATTGGCTCTGGGCAGATGGCCTCATGGGATAGGAGAATGTTATCCCTTTCTCACTGTCAGAGGCCCAATGAAGGGCTGGGAGCACTTCCTGTGTTATCTGGGGTAGCAGAGCCTGTGACTTGCAGACGTGAGGGGCAGGGTCGCCAGGACCATGCACAGACACTGCCTTCTCCAGGGACTTGCTTCGCTCCTCCTCTGCATCTCAGCAGGTGCTCAAGGTAAGCACTGCCTCATTCCTTAGGACCAGCAGAGATACTCAGTTAGCACCAAGGCTCCAGGATTAGACCCGGGATCTTAAAGACAGGGCCTCTCTGTATTTTTTTATTTGGACCACATGTGACCCTTAGTAAGAATAACACTGATTTTTCTCCTGTGAGATCTTGTTGATTTAGGTTCGATAATGAGATGTTGAAAAAATCTAAGGTTTATTCTCAGGCCTCCCAGAAACTGTGTACCCAGTTATACCTAAAAGCACAGGAAATGTCTGATCACTTCCCAGTTTTCCCATAAGAGCTACCAGATGAGAGATGAAATGAGGTTGAGTCTCTGATCTGATCTTCCCACGCTCTCCATTAGGCCTCTTCTTCAGGATCTTGTTACTTCTTTCTGTGTGTGTGTCTGGGGGAGAGAAAGCAGGGACAGGCTGAATATATACGCATGAATTTGTCTGGACTCTGCTCAGGTACACATGAAAATTACTCTGTAAAGGTCATAGTGATAATGATATCTGGTGTGTGTGTGTGTGTGTGTGTATCTAATGAGGGCAGATACAAACTTTACTGGCAGTAATGAATATACTCTGAACATCTGCTATCATTATATACAGAATATCTTGCCCGTACAGACCAAGTCTAACTTTGAATTTCTTTCTCTTTCCCACAAACCCAATGGTCAGGCATTTTCTGCTTTCCAGTAGTCTTTTTCAAGCCCAGCATTCTGGCCAGAGCTTTGTTTCCTTACTTGTGTTTTCCCTTCTCCTCTTGGGTTGTTATTCTTGAGCCCCACCTTGTAGCAAACTAATGTAAAACGAATGACTCTACTAGCGTTGAAGGCAGAACAGGGGTCCATTCTTGGAGATTTCAGAATGTGACTCTTACGGTCAATACTTTTCCCTTCCTGGATGTTTGAGCTTGTTCTGTGGTCTCTACTATTTTTAAGAGAAATGGAATTGCAAACATCTTCATTGAGAATTGTCTTTCTTGTACTTCCTAAGACCCAACATGAAATATAGTCTCCACTACTTTGTCCCCAGGTAGAGTTCATGCTCTGTTGTACTTGAGTTTGAACTCCTCACATGAGAATAAATTAGCTGCGTATCCAGAGTGCCAGCCTGGTCTGTGTGAATGTTGGTTCTAGACACTTCAACAATGCTCCTCTTCCCTCTTCTTCACTCTGATCAATTTTTCTCAAGCACTTCCAGGCAGAAATCTCTGCTTCTCTTCATTTGGAAATTCTACTCTTTTTTTAAAATAGAATTCTTTATTGGTACATTTTATAGACAGCTCACAATCACACTCAACACTGGGGAATTTGTACTAGTATGACACGAGTTAATTCTGATTTCTATCCATATCCCTACCCACCCCACAACCCCCACCCCCTATATAAATGCTATTTGTTTTTCTTTCCAAATCATATTTAGTCTTTCCCCTCATTAGGTTCCCCCACCACATTCCCTTTGAATATTTCCTATTTTACAAAATCTATCTACATTCTAGAACTCATTTACATCTACAGGTTTGAATTTCTGCTCCTCACTCCTTATGCTGTGACTTCCAACATTCAGCTAGTTCCTTCAGGTCTACAATGTGCTGATGATTGTTTTTGTTTTTTGTTTTTCTCAGTTTTACTGGGGCCTAAGAATGAAGGTGCAGACTCAAAATGAAATACAAAATTTACACTGTGATTCCAGTTTCATCTCTCCAGTAAGGAGAATAGTCAGTGAAGTTTTTTATCAGGCCAATAAAAGTTCCAGCACAGGCACTGCTAGAAGACAACCAACAACATGGGAAAAAATCTTTACTAGCTGTGTATCAGACAAAGGGCTATTATCGACAATATATAAAGAACTCAAACAGATCAGCCTCCCCAAGTTTAAAGACCCAATTCAAAAATGGGCAACTGAAATGAACAGACACTTCTCAGAGGCAGAAGTCAAAGCAGCCAAGAAACATATGA
>PVIC010034049.1:7393-19917 GCA_004025085.1 Thryonomys swinderianus
ATATATACATATATTTGAATATATATGGTATCACCATATAGAAATGGCTTAGTGTAAGACAATAGCATGTGCTTTAACTGTAGTTATTCATGGCTCAGTGTACAGCAAGTGACTGACAGTGTGTTTGGGAGGATGTGCTCTAATGGGCCAGAGTAAACTGACCTCCAATACACATCTTATGACTGTCTCATCAAGGAAACAAGGAACAGTTTCTTCCAAGTTGCTTACTTTCTAAAATATAATTTGTTTTCTGTTAAACAAAATTTCTTTTTTTGAGACAGGGTCTCACTTTGTAGTTCAGACTGGCCCTGAACTCACTATGTTGCCCAGATTAGCCTTGAACTCAAAGCAATCCTGCGGTCTCTGCCTCCTAAATGCTGGGATGACAGGTGTGAACCACCATGCCCAGCATTGTGGAGCCAGGGATCGAACTCAGGACCTTGAGCTTGCCAGGCAGAAGCCAGAACCACTGAGCTACACCACCCCCCCCTTAAACAAATTTTTAAAGTACTATAAATATAACAAAAAACTGAAAACAACTCAAAATCTACTCTTTGGGGATAATCCTTGTTAGCAACTCAGTGTATGTCCATCTAGAATTTGTTCTATGCAAATATAAACACAGCTATTTCTCTATTTCAAATCTTTTGTAACCAGAAATTTTTATCTAACAGGCTTAAAAGACTGATTTTTTTTTTTCAGTACTGGGGATCAAACTTGGGCTCTTCTGCTTCCAAGATAGGTAGAATACCACTTGAGCTAAATCTCCAACACCAAAAGACTGATTATTGCTCCAATATTTTACATCTAATACATTTGATTTGGGCAAATCTCATCCTGGTGTGATTGTTTTTGACACTTCCTTGCATTGCCTGTGATCCTTGCCTGATTACTTGACCAGATTCCAAGAACTGGAACTGGTGGGTCAAAAGTACTCCCTCTTGGAGTCTTTTGATTTGTTGCAAATTTGGACAAAAAAAACTGCAGCAATTTACATTTTTCCATATCACAATTAGGAGGGTGTTCCTTTGTGCAAAACTTTCTCCAAACCTTCGATCTTGCTGGGATGAATAAGAAAACAAGCTGTCACTCTTTTCTTTTTTTTTTTTTTTGAGACAGGGTCTCGCTTTGTAGTTCTGGCTGGCTCTGAGCTCACTATGGTGCCCAGGCAAGCCTCGAACTCAGCAGTCCTCCTGCCTCTGCCTCCCGAGTGCTGGGATGACAGGTGTGAGCCATCACACCCGGCACTGTGGTATGTGGTGCTGATTGCTGGTTGATTGTTGGTGGGCGTGAGTCACCACACCCAGCATTGTATGTGGTTACCAGGATCGAACTCAGGACCTTGTACTTGCGAGGCAGGCGCCGGAACCACTGAGCTAACCCTCTGGCCCAAGCTGTCACTCTTTTAGTTTGACTTGTAGTCCTTGATTGAGAGATCAATTTTTATTTATATTTTAAATTATAATTATATAAATTTATAAGTTATATTTTCAGAGACTTTTTAATGTGTAAGCTATTATTCATGTTCTCTGTCTGTTTGGGATATTGGATTTTTCTAGCGCAAGGATACACAATTTCATGTGATTTTTCTTTTTCTTGACAACTAATATTGAATCTGTGCATCCACCTATACACTCTCCCTTCTCCCATCTAACCCACACTTCACAGTTTTTTACTCACCTAAAATGAGAAATGGTGAATTCTTAACTATGATCACAAATGGTACTCCAATATGTAGCATTAGACCAAAGCTGCTCACCACTGCCAAGACAGCATTAGTCACACCAAAGACTGCAACCAATACTTTGTTTCTTATACAGTCCAGCCTGTAAATTTGGAGGGAAAAATTATGTAATCTTTGATGTCAGGTTCCACACTGAAATTCTAGTTGATAGCATTTCTGACTGGACATCTAGTCAGACACCTCGGGGAAGTGATTTCTGTATTCATCTATATTCTCAAATACTTTCTCAGATGGGACAGCAGAGGCAGAAGAGCTGGCAGTATGGACTTTTACCAAACTCTCCTGGGTGATTCTAATGCAAGTACCCAAGCGTTAATCCAGGGACTAGCGTTTCAGAATCAGAAAGATTTACTAAAACACTTAAGATGGGTAACTGCACTCTGATCCTTAGAAGAGCATGAATGGAACTCTGCAGGAAAGGGATGGGCCTGTAGTTTCTGTTGGTATAACAAAGTACTTGAGGATGGGGAATCTGTAAATAAAAGAGGTTTATTGAATTCTGCTCTGAGGGTTCAAGAGCATGATGCTGGCACCCTGGCAGACACTAATCTCATGACTTGACTACTTTCCATTGGGCCCCGTGTCCTGAACGTTCCACCACCTCCTACTACCACACTGGGACTAAGCTCGCAGTGCACAGGTCACTGGAAACACACTCGGATCACATCCCATCCAGAGCAGAGGGCAAACAGTACCAGAGATGGAACACAGGCCCAATTACATTCCCACTCCTTCCTGAGCTCCAACTGGCTATGAATGCAACGTAAAATGGCTCCTGTATTTCAAGGCTAGTTCATTGCATACTGTAGTTAGTAAAACATACGAGATCTTTGTTTTTTTTTGTTTTTTTTTTTTGAGACAGGGTCTCACTTTGTAGTTCAGGCTGGCTCTGAGCTCACTATGTAGCCCAGGCAAGCCTGGAACTCAGCAATCCTCCTGTCTCTGCCTCCCGAGTGCTGGGATGACAGGCGTGAGCCACCACGCCCGGCACTGTGGTATGTGGTATTGATGTCTGGTGAGCGTGAGTCTCCACGCCCAGCATTATATGTGGTTACTGGGGATTGAACTCAGGACCTTGCGCTTGCGAGGCAGGCGCCGGAACCACTGAGCTAACCCTCTGGCCCTGAGATCTTTGTTTTAAATCATTTTCAAAAATTTTTTCTACTAGTGAAGTGGACTCTAGAAAAGTTGCTATTAACTTGGAAAAAAAGAGGTGAAACATACCATATTTTGAATATGCCTGTTTCCTTTTCAGGCTAACATAAATGAGAATATAGAAGGTGTTTATATATATATATATATATTTTTTTTTTGAGACAGGGTCTTGCTTTGTAGTTCAGGCTGGCTCTGAGCTCACTATGTAGCCCAGGCAAGCCTCGAACTCAGCAATCCTCCTGTCTCTGCCTCCCGAGTGCTGGGATGACAGGCGTGAGTCTCCATGCCCAGCATTGTATGTGGTTACTGGGATTGAACTCAGGACCTTGCGCTTGCGAGGCAGGCGCCGGAACCATTGAGCTAAACCTCCGGCCCCAGTGTTTATATTCTTATAACATGAATGTTTATATTTTAAAAAATTATCATATTAAGAGACATAGTCCAATTAACCCCCCCTTAAAGTATTTCCCCTTGCTTCAAATATACTTCACTCATTGTTCCTGTCACTTTTTGCAGCAGTTCTGGAAGCTCTCTTTGTGGAGTGTCTTTAGTTGGGCTGTTGTGGCTGCCTCAAGTCCTGAGCTGATTTACAGCACAGACCTTTCATGGTCATTTTGACTTCGGGGAAGAGCCAGAAGTCTCATGGTGCCAGAACTAATGAATAAAGTGGGTGAAAACACAATGTCATGTTTTTATGACTGTATAGACAGAACTTTGGAGACACACCTGGATCACATCCAATCCACAGCAGAGGGCAAACAGTACCAGGGATGGAATACAGACTCAATTACCTTTTCACCTACTCCTGAGATCCATAAATCTATAGATGCCGTAAATATAGCATAAAATAGATTAGATAATACTTGGCAGCAGCATTCACTGAAAACATTCTTTTCAACTTGTAAAGACTCACAAAAGAGAATTTTCAGAATTGCTTCAGAAATTGTCAAGAACAATGGTATAAATGTGCTCAAAGTGAAGGGAATATTTTGAGGGAAATAAATGGCAATGTGTCTTTTACTATAATAATTTTTTTGTACATGGGATTGAACACAAGACTGTCAGCTTGCCAGGCAGGTGTGATGCCACTGAACTACATCACAGACCCTAAAATTTTAAAATTTGATCATGTACCAAACGTTTAGATCACACCTGTAATAAGACACTTTGAAGTAGGACTCAGTACTATAACACCGATTGCTACAATATACAAGAAACAACACTTTAAAATACTGCTAATAACCCCTAGTTGCTGGGAACTGCATCAGAACAAATGTCTAATACCTATCTCCAGATATTTTATTTTATCTAGCTCCAGATATTTTATTTGTTTAGTTTGTGGTACTGGGGATTGAACTTCAGACCTTGTGTTTGTGATGCAGGTGCGGGAACCACTGAGCTAAGTCCCCAGCCTGCTCCAGATATTTTAATAAGGGAGAGAAATCAAGTTTGGACTTGAAATCTCAGAGGGACAACTAGGGAGCTGGACCCAGTGATTCCAAAACAGCAGGACACAATCGAAGTCCTTCAGGCAAGGCCACATTTACATAGCAAGGATTTTACATTACATAGACAAGTTCTATACTGTGGTTGCATTTCACTTGTTTCCAAACTGCAGGTGCTATGAATTAAAATTAGGGACCCAAAGCAACATACATGCAGATATAAATTACAGAGCAAAAGTAAACTGCTGGTGGGCCGGAGGGTTGGCTCAGTGGTTCCGGCGCCTGCCTCACAAGCGCAAGGTCCTGAGTTCGATCCCCGGTAACCACATAGAATGCTGGGCGTGGAGACACGCCCACCAACAATCAACACCGCATACTAAAATGCTGGGCGTGGTGGCTCACGCCTGTCATCCCAGCACTAGGGAGGCAGAGACAGGAGGATTGCTGAGTTCGCGGCAGCTTGCCTGGGCACCATAGTGAGCTCAGGGCCAGCCTGAACTACAAAGTGAGACCCTGTCTCAAAAAGCAAAAAAAAAAAAGTAAACTGCTGGTTATGGCTTGTCCTGATGTCCCCCCCGAAGGCCCTCATGCCATCAGAGGTAGCACTTTTCTTGGAATTGGTTCATGCTGCCATGCTAGGCTCAAGCGCACCAGGATTGAGACTGAGTGCTACCTATCCTATGTAATCTCGATAAAAGAGACAAGAAAGAACTGTTAAGGTCCCTTGTTGCTTTGCTACTACTATCAGCCATGAACTGTTACCCCTCTGCCGCTCTGCCTTGAAGCCAGTGACTATGGACTAAAACCTATGCAAACTATAAACCAAATAAACCTTTTCCCCTTTAACTTTGGAAGTTTGATATTTTGTCTCAGCAATGAGAGAATAGTAGCTAAGACACTGATCTTTGATAAACTTTTTTTTTTTCTTTTTTGAGACAGGGTCTCATTTTGTAGTTCAGGCTGGCCCTGAGCTCACTATGTAGCCCAGATAAGCTTTGAACTCAGCAATTCTCCTGTCTCTGCCTCCTGAGTACTGAGATTACAGGCATGAGCCACCATGCCTGGCATGCTTTTTGATAAACTTTTGTAAAACATCAATATTGGTGAATGAGTTTAAGACAATAAAAAATCAAAATGAATAAATCAGAAAGATTAATGAAGGTAAACATTACAAGTGACATGTTTCTTCCCATTTCTTTTAGGTTATTCCGATGTAGCACTTGGAGATGGGATGTAATGGGTATTGGTGGTGATAGCAATGAACTAGAAGTTAACCTGAATTTCTTTAAATTTGCTTGCATTTAATATTCACTAGACAACGGAAGGCAACTTGTTCTCTAGGTTGTTCTTACTTTTTATGTATTGTTTCAGTCTTTTTAGGCAATGATTATCAAAACCCCAAATATTTTTTCATAAATGTTTTATAGTAAGATTTAGCACTGAATAGGGGAGAGGTGGGTATCTGAACACAGTTGTCTCCCTTTATTTACAGTTTTACTTTCTGTGATTTCAGTTATCTACAAACGGCTGTAGTCCAGCTATATTACGTGAGAAATTTCAGAAATGAACACTTCCTAAGATTTATTTGTTTGTTTGTATTTTGATACAGAGTCTCACTACATAGTTCAGCCTGGCCTTGAACTCGCTGCGTAGCCCAGGCTGGTCTTCAACTTGTGATACTCCTGAAACCAGCCTCCTGAGTGCTGGGATTATAGGTATGTGCCACCATGCCCAGGCTAAAATTTAAATACTTCTCATGTATGTTTTTATGATTATTTGTATCATTGGTTATTGCTAACCTCCTACTGTGCTTGATTTATATGTTAGATTTAACTGTAGAATGTATACATAGTAAAGAAAATTTGTAGCCATATTGTTTGGTGCTTTTTATGGTTTACGTATCCACTAACTTTCACAACATGGCGCCCAGGCTAAGTGCAGACAGCTATACCTTCCTGAGTTGTGCTTGTCTAGGGGACTCAGACTCTCCTAACACTTTTTTCAATAAATTATTATCATAATCATCTGGCACACACACACACACACACACACACACACACATATATATATATATATATATATATATATATTTGTACCTGTACATGACATATCTTGATTCTCATTTTTTCCCTCTCCCCTGCCCATCCTATGACCATAACCTTCATGTACATAAGCTTTGTTTCCATATTTTTGTTTTTATCATAAAATTTTTTCTTTCCCTTCTTTATTCTCCCCTACCTCCCCTTTCCCTTTCAACATGTTCTCCAATCTCACAATATCTATCATATATTCTGGACCTCAATTAGTTTCTCATACTAGAGAAACAATACAGTATTTACACATTTGTGTACTATTTATTTCACTTGTAAGTATGTCCTCAAGGTACATCCATTTGAGTATAAATGACTCAAATTTATCATTCTTTTTGGCTTTTTGGCTGAATACTCCATCTTATTAAAAAAACACATCTTCTGGGCCAGAGGATTAGCTCAGTGGTTCCGGCACCTGCCTCGCAAGCGCAAGGTCCTGTGTTCGATCCCCAGTAACCACATACAATGCTGGGTGTGGAGACTCATGCCCACTAACAATCAATACCGCATACCACATTGCCGGGCATGGTGGCTCACGCCTGTCATCCCAGCACTCGGGAGGCAGAGACAGGAGGATTGCTGTGTTCGAGGCTTGCCTGGACTACATAGTGAGCTCAGAGCCAGCCTGAACTACAAAGCGAGACCCTGTCTCAAAAAAAACAAAAAAACAAAAAAACCCAAAAAAACACATCTTCTTTATCCAGTCTCCAGGTGAAGGGCATTTGGGCTATGAAGATTTAGCTATTACAAACTGAGCTGTCATAAACATAGGTGCACATATGCCATAGTGATATGAATCTTTTAATTCTTTTGTGCATTTACCTAGCAGGGAAATAGCAGGGTTAGATGGGACCTCTAATAGTAGCTTTTTTTTTTTTTTTTTTTTTTTGAGACAGGGTCTTGCTTTGTAGTCCAGGCTGGCCCTGAGCTCACTATGTAGCCCAGGCAAGCCTCGAACTCAGCAATCCTCCTGCCTCTGCCTCCTGAGTGCTGGGATACAGGCTAAGCCACCACACCCCGCACTGTGGTATGTGGTGTTGATTGCTGGTGGGTGTGAGTCTCCTTGCCCAGCATTGTATTTGGTTACCGGGGATCGAACTCAGGACCTTGCACTTGCGAGGTAGGCACCGGAACTACTGAGCTAAATCTCCGGCCCTCTAATAGTAGCTTTTTGAGGGATCTCCACATTGATTTCTGCAGTGGATGCACCAGTCTACATTCCCACCAACACAGGAGAAGGGTTCCTTTCTCCCCACAGCCCTGCCAGAATTTGTTGTTGGTTGATTTCTTGACAGCATCCGTTCCTTCTAAAGTGAGATGGAATCTCAGTGTTGTTTTCATCCACATCTTTTGTATTACCAGTGATGTTGAACATTTTCTTCATATGTTTCTTCATTGCCTTTACTTCTTCAGCTGAAAAGTATCTGTGTATTTCAGATAAGCTAAGCAATTCTAGGCAGCAAGGACATGGCAGAGGGTATCACAATCCTCAACTTGAAGAAACTGTGCTACAAAGCCATTGTGATAACAACTTTGTACTGCCACAGGAACAGATACGAGGATCAGTGGAACAGACTACAAGACATGGAAACAAATACAGACATACTAAAGCACCTCATCTTTGACAAAGGAGCCAAATACCTTCAGTGGAGGAAAGACAGCCTCTTTAATAAATGATGCTGGAAAAACTGGGTTTCAACCTGCCAAAGATTAAAGCTAGGTCCATGTCTTTCACCATGCACCAAACTAATATCAAACTGCATTAGAGACTTTAATATTAAAAAAGAAATACTAGAAGATAGGTTAGGTAGAACTCTTAGAGACACTGGCATAGGGAAAGACTTTAGGAACAAAACCTCAGCAGTATGGGAATTAGCAGAAAAATCAACATTTGGGATCTCATCTTATTTAAAAGCTTCTGCACAGCAAGAGAAACTACCAGCAAAACAAAAAGACAACCTACAAGTTGGGAAAAAATTTTTACTAGCTATTCTTCAGATAAAGGACTACTATCTAGAATACATAAAGAACTTAAAAAAAATCAGCTCCTCCAAATTTAAAGACCTAATCCAAAAATAGTTCAGTTTAAAGGAACTCTTTAAGTTGACCTATAAATACTATAAAACTATAATACTTAAGAACTTTATATGAAATAGTAAGACTTACCTATGAAATATATGTTTTTACGAAGTATGTCAGTGGCTGAGCGGGACTGGGGGAGAGGGTACTGGGAATCACTTAATGGTCACAGAGTTTGGAGTGATTAAAACAATTTGACAACAGTTATGATGATTGCATACTGTGGATATAATTATTGTTATTGACTTGTACACTTAAAGTAGTTATTAGGCATATTATATAATATAAATATTATCACAAATGTTTTAGAAACTAAGAAATAAAAACTTATAAAATTTCTTTACCTGAAGCATGATGTGACTGCAAACAGTATGACCAGAAGATATGCCAAGTGAAACAAAGGGATGACTGTCTTAGATGTCTTCTCAAATTCCAGTTGCTGGGAGAGTGATGTAAAGTGGACTGCCTGCCATAAAAAAGTACCCGTAGGTAAGTCATTTTCAATCTGTCTATGAGTGTTATGGTTTCTATGGAGATATCTCCCCCAGAGTCCCATGTGCTCGTAGGTGGGGCTTCTCAGAGTGGTGGATGTAGAGCGTGTGCTGCTGGGACCAAGGATGTGCGGCTGGGATTGAATCCTGGGTACGATGCCTGGGATTAAGGCTGCCCACCCTGCGTCTCAGTGCTACTTGCCCTAAGGGTGGGTAGCCAAGGTAAGATACAAAGGACCGAAAGAGAGTTGCTTTATCACTTGTTGCTTCACTGCTTTGCTGCTTGCTGCCACTTTCTGCTTTGCCACTCTCTGTTCACCATAAACTATTTCTTCTCCACGATGCTCCTCTGCCATGCTGCCCTGCCTTTGATAGCCAACTAGCCAATGAAACCTTTACAAACTGTGAGCCCAATAAAGCTTTCCTCCCTTTTGGGTGTTGGGTATTTGTCTTAGTAATGAGTAACTAAGACAGTGAATTACATTTTAGCTGATACAAACTTAAATTCAGTGAAAGATATGAGTTATAATTTTAGAACAGAGAAGGTAATGTAGATTTGCTTCTTCCCACAAAATCAATGCTTTGCTTTTCCAAGTTTCTTTAAAAACCCTAAACTTGACAGGTGTGGCAACACGTGCCAGTTACACCAATTACTTGGGAGTCTGAGGCAGAAGGACCACAATTTGTGGTCAGCCTGGCAACTAAGTTGAAACATTGTCCCAAAAGTAAAATTAGGGCTGTGTATAAAGCTCCGTGCTCCCTGGGCTCAACCCTAAAGGTGAATTTTGTATAAAACTGGTATCTTGTCTTCATTACCGTGAAAATTGTGGCTTTTTCTAAATTTTATTTGATTTGTATATTTTGCACAAGTATTAGAAGGCCTGATCATCAAAAGGTCTTTCCACTTTCACCAGATTTATTTGAATTAAGAGTTTTTCTGGCCCCGGAATTACTAAACAGCTACTGTGTACCTTACACTGAAAACTAGATGCTTTAAAGTGTAACTAACTTGAAAAAGACTGAGCTAATTATCTTTCTAAGCAACACAATCTCACTTAAAAGTCTGTCATTTGATCCCAATGAGCTCCAAACAATTTTTAGGTGGTTCCCAGAAACCAGTGAATTGAGGTAACTACTCATTACAAAACTAAACTCAAATGGCATGCTGAGCAGACTTAGCTGTCAGATATGGGATTTATGTTAGTCACCAGAACATCACCGAGGATTTAGGATTTGTGGCACCCTTGTGTTAATTTGAGAATGTTGGAATAAGCACCAAACGCAGCAGAACACTCCAACCTGGAGTCAAGAACCTCTCAGCAGTCAGAAGTCCTGCGACACACCCGCTCAGCCTCCCTGACCACCAGATACCTGGACTTTCTTCAGGGCCAGCCTCGTCTTAATGTCCTTAAACTGGTTCAGAAAGTGGACCACCCACTTCTTGCTCCGCTCGTCGTCCTCCCTTCTCTGGGTCTTCAGGTAGTACAGCAGCCGCAAGGCTCTGGCCTCCAGCAGTACCTGGCTGCCTTCCGCGGTCTGACCCAGCGTGTTCCCTCCGAAGAAGCCCACCAGGCTGATGGTGCGGCCGGTGTGCGCATGGACAGGGAAGCGGACCCTCGTCAGGTCCAGGGTCCGGTCCTGCTGCCAGGAGTACAGCAGCGGGTTGGCGGGCACACACAAGTCCTGATACTTGGCACACACCTCCGCATACGGGACCTGGGTTCCGTTTTCCTGCAAGTTCAGAGTCTGCACCGCTTGGTCCAAACTGTCAACTTCTGCAAAGGATTCCCGGTCCAGCAGCGAGCTGGTCTTGGAGACCACCAGAATGGAGGCAAAGTTGGCCTCGGCGCTCATCCTGGAGGACGAGAAGCTGTAGGAGTCGTTGGTGCAGAAGTGCTCCTGCACGAAGTGCCGCTCGTCCTTGGCCGGGCTCCCCGTCGGCGTGTAGTTCTCCTCCAGGTCCTCTTGGTCCCGGCCCGCGTACCGGAAGCCGGTGCCCAGCGCGGCGGTGAGCAGCGCGGGCAGCAGCAGGAAGACCCAGGGGTGCTCGCCCACGGCAGCGCCCAGGCGCGCGAAGGCGCGGGACAGGGGCGCCTCCAGGCAGTCGGTGCGCAGGCGGCGCGGGGCGGGCTCCGGGGCCTCCGCCGCCTCCTCCGAGCCGGGCGCCTCCCGGCTGGGCCCCGGCCCTTCCTCGGGCGTCTCTTCCTCCGGCGGCCGCTCCCCGGCTTCGGGTTCTGCCCCGGGCTCCGGCTCTTCCTGCGGCTTCAACTCGAAGGGGTGAACTTTCATCCTGCGGCGACTGAGGAGCCGTGCGGGCCAGGCCGGGTCCTCCGCGACGTCTCCCAGGCGAGGGTGGAGTCTAGCACGTGCTCTGGCCCCGCCCCAAGCGCAGAGGCCCCGCCCCCAACGGACCCAGGAGCCCCGCCTCTTTGTCCCAGCAATCTCCAGGAGCCCCGCCCCTTCCACCTACAGGTGATTCTATCTCCCTAAACGCGGGGCTGTTCTAACATTTGTTGCAGCACTGTGCACTGCAGATTTTCCCGGGGAAAACCAGGTAGCTTTTGAGGACCACATATGATCCTGGCTGAGCCACCAGGGGAGGCTTGATCTCCACACAGCTCCTCCTTCATCCAGTTAAAATGACCAGACTTCCACCTTCCCAGAGGAAGCCTTGAGTACACGAAGTCTGGTTTCTGTGGCCCCCAGTTGGAGATTTGCATTAGGGTTAGTGGTTATGTTTAGGGTTGGGAGTTAGTGATAGGTCAGCATTTGGGAGGGTAGGGTTCAGAGTTAGGGTTGGGTTGGGTTTAGATGGGGTTCTGTTTTAGGTCTGAGTATGACTGTGAGGGCTTTGAGACCGAGGTTGGATTAGGGTTAGGTGTAGAGTTAGGGTCATGGTTGGTAACTAGTGTTACAGTTAGGGACTCGGGTTAGTTTTAGGGTGAGGGTTAGGCCTAGGTGTTACATCGAGAGGTAGGTTAGTTTAGATATAGGTTTATGATTACCGTGTTTGTGAGAGTTAGTGTTCAGTTAGTGGTTTCCTTAGGCTCTTAGATTTAGTGTTAGGGTTTGTGTTCTAACTCCTTTCTCCCCAGAGGACTTTGTCATAGTGCATAAAGTCCCCAAAATGGAAGAGTGACTTTTCTCAGTAGAAAGGAGAAGTGAGGTGATAATAACTGTATATGATGGATGTTTCTCCCGAGCTGTTATGTCAGGATCTTTCCTTCCAGGCCTGAATCTTGACTTTCCCAGCACAGGCCCTGCAAGGGCACATGGGACTCACTGCAACTCAGGCCTGACTGAGTGGCACAGGTGCCTCTTTGCTCTGAGGGAGTGGGGACCAGGATCTTAAGCAGTCTGAACTGGAGGACCTGAATATCGCATCTGGGGCAGTCCAACCTGAGCTCATGAGGACCCAGGCTAAAGTGGGAAAGGGAGCTCATGTGTGGGAAGTGGCAAGGGGCTGGACCTCGCCCAAGTCTCCTCTATCATCATCCACTGGCCCTTGTTGCCTCAAGAT
>PVIC010034050.1:0-19856 GCA_004025085.1 Thryonomys swinderianus
GCAAACTCAGCAATCCTCCTGTCTCTGCCTCCCGAGTGCTGGGATTACAGGCGTGAGCCACCACGCCCAGCATTATATGTGGTAACCGGGGATCGAACTCAGGTCCTTACGCTTGCGAGGCAGGCGCCGGAACCACTGAGCTAACCCTCCGGCCCACCCTTTTGAATTTTTTAAATTTTAAAGCAGAGTCTAAATTGCCTTGTTTGGGATTAAACTGGTTATCCTCCAGCCTTAGCCTTCTAGTGTGCTGAGATTACAGGTGTGGACAACATCTGCCTATAAAAGTTAGACTTATCTCAATAATTACCACTTTCTTGATACATAATCATTCATGTATTCAAACAACATTGAATATTTTCTTCATGTGAGTTGCTTGATGTACAATGATGAGATACAAACAATGTATCTGCCTTTATTCACTTAAGTGTGGAGCTCTTCAATACCAATTTTTATTTGAAGGAAAATAAAGATGCACAGAATCCAGAATCCAGGTTCCTGATCTAGACTCACATGTAGCTACAGAACACCTCTTAATACAGTTTTTGAAGAACAAAACATCAAATCATCTCAAAGTAGAGTAAAAGAAAAAGATTTAGAATTCACCTTTTCAATTTTCTAGCTGTGTAACTTTGGAAAAATTACTTTCTTTGAGCCTTTTCTTAGAAGAGAATAGTAGTCATGGCTAATCCAAAAGGCTGAGGTTATCTCATACAGGCCAGTTGATGCAGGTACTCAAGCAGGAAGGAGGAAGAACAGTAACAGATGCTGGATGGATCATTCTCACAGGGTAAAGCAGGGATGGAAGCAGAGTTGGGGAACAATGGTGGCGAGCAAGCAGTAACTTTCCTTGAAAGTCCTTTTTGTTCAAGTCATCCTTCACAAAGAAAAGTAAACCAAAGAATGGCAAAAGCAAAAAATGTGTTCACAGATAAAGCTCGCTGACTGACAGCATGATTACACTATGACCTCGCAGAGCCATTCCACGGAGAAACTCTTAATCTCAATATCTTTAATAAAGTCCCTTGCTCTTAGTTTGGTCACATGTCTCAGAAAATAATTTTCCAATCCCTTGCCTTGAAGCACGGCCAGTTTCTGGAGGAAGAATTGAGAATGAGGGAAAGCCTAGTGACATTCTCATCATATATTTGGCATTCATGCAAACTTATTTGCAGCAAGACAGAATTTCCTTCCACTAGACTTTCATTTCCTAGGTCTGTAAGAGCCTTTCTTGCTTAAAAATAGAGGTGCAAGTAGCTGACCACGGAGCCTCAGGCCTGCACGACTAGCTCTCAGCAGGGCTGGCAGGAATATGGCAAGCTTGAGGGGAACGTGGGTTACATAAGGAGACCCTGTCTCTAAAACCACCCGACAACAAAATGTAAGAAAGAACTGAACAGTCTTCAGCTACAGTGAAGGGAAAGCAACTGTTTACAAGGACTTGGAAAGAATCTGAAAGAGGAATCCAACTACATCTTGAGCAGACCTTTAACTGATTCTCTATTTTTATGCTGTAATAGTACATTATCCTCTTGGCTTTTAGAGGCATGTGGTTGTCATCAAACCCTGAGCCTGTGGGATTCTGTACACTGGGCTACCTCAAGGCTTTTCCCACGGCCTTGGGAAAGGTTTTCTAATATCTGCTAAGTAAAGATCATTACTCCATTACTTTCTACAGTCCAATATCTTATCACTGTTACTTCCTATTTTGTTTGTGGGTTTATACATTTAAAAAATTCTTTTGTTTCAGTGGGGTTTAGTGGTAACAGAGGGTAAGTGTGTGTGTGCACTTGTGTGTGTAATTTGTTCACTTTAACAGAAGTTTCACCATCAACTATTCATTTTTTCTCCAATCACATGTCTACTCTACACTCACTGATTGGAAAATATCATCCAGTTTTTAAAAAAAAAAATAGGTCCTTTCTATACTTTTTTTTTTTTTTTAATTGAGTTCTTTTATTTTTTTTGAGACAGGGTCCCACTTTGTAGTTCAGGCTGGCCCTGAGCTCACTATGGAGCCCAGGCAAGCCTCGAACTCAGCAATCCTCCTGCCTCTGCCTCCTGAGTGCTGGGATAACAGGCGTGAGCCACCACGCCTGGCACTGTGGTATGTGGTGTCGACTGCGGGTGGGCATGAATCACCACGCCCAGCATTGTATGTGGTTACCCAGGATCGAACTCAGGACCTTGTGCTTGCGAGGCAGGCGCCGGAACCACTGAGCTAAATCTCTGGCCCTAAAAATTGAATTCTTTATTGGTACATTTTACATACAGCTCACAATCACACCCAACATTGGGGAATTTGTACCAGTATATGATATAAGTTCATTCTCATTTGTACCCATATCCCTACCCACCCACAATCCACACCCCTTATATACATGCTATTTCTTTTTCTTTCCAAATCATACTTATTCTTTTCCCTCATTACGTTCCCCTACCACAATCCCTTTCAATATTTCCTATTTTACAAAATCTATCATACATTCTCGAACTCATTTAACATCTACAGGTTCTCATACCAGAGAAAAGATGTGGTATTTACATATCTGTGATCTATTTATTTCACTTATTAGTGTGTCCTCAAGGTGTAAATGAATGAAATGCACATAAATGAATGAAACTTGTCATTCTTTATGGCAGAGTAATACTCCATTTTATAAAAAACCCACATCTTTATCCAGTCTCCAGTTGATGGGCATCTGGGTTATTTCCAAGACTGGGCTATCACAAACTGAGGTCTATAAACATGGGTGCACATATATCTTTATGATATGAGTCTTTTAATTCTGTTTTGTACTAGCAACCTTCTTCACTGGGAATACTTCTTCTGATCTTTCTTTGACAAATGCTTTCTGTTTCCACCTCTTTCACACCCCAAATCCTTAGCCCTGTAAGAGCTTTTGTGGTACTTTCCACATAGTAATCTTGTCAGTGGTATTCTAAATATTAGTTTATATATGAGTCTTTCTTTCTAAATTGTGAACTGTCTGAGAACAAAGATGATATCTTATCATCTCAGTATGTCTAGTACCACGTACAGACACTAATATATGACAGAAATTAGTAAATGTTTGAATAGAAGACAGGAAAGGAATACAACATACCCTGATTAACCAGGATGTGTCTTACTGATTAATACATTCTTAATAATACTCTTAAACTTTGTTTTGCTGTTTAGACAGCTGGGCTATGTAGTTTGGGCTGGCCTTAAAAATCACCATGTAACCCAGACTGGCTTTGAACTCAAAGCAGTCTTCCCGAGGGTTAGGTACAGGCCATAATGTCCCATTTTTTTTTTAACCACTTTTTATCCATTCATCTGCTGATGGGCATATGGACTGTTTCCAAGATTTAGTTATTATAAAATGCACTGCTATAAACCTAGGTATGCATGTATCACTGTTGTATGATGACTTTAACATTTTTCAGAAGATACTTATTCACAATAGCTGGGTCAAATGGAACTTCTAGTTTTAGTATTTTTGTTTTTAAAAATTATTATCTGTTTGACACCTAGGCTATTTCTGGTTTTAGACTATTATGAATGAAGTTCCTATAGTTATTCTGTAGAGCTGTTTTGAGAACACGTTTTCATTTCTTTTGGATAAGACCCAAGAGTTGTTACTGCTAGATCTGAGATAGGTATAAATTTTATAAAAATCTTTTAGATTTTTTTCAAAGTAACTGTACCATTTTACATGTTTTAAAACAAAGTGTGAGTTCCAGATACTTTATAATTCTGCTAATACTGACCCTGTTAGTCTTTTTAATTTTAATCATTCTGTTATGTGTATCTCATGGTTATTTTAATTTGCATTCCCCTAATGAAAAATAACTGAATATTTTTTCTATATTTATTGACAATTCATATTATCATGTTTAGTGAGATGTTGGTGTACCATCAACTTTTCCTAATTTAAGTGACAAAAATTACATGTAAATTTATTATACAAAATGTTTTGAAATACATATACATTGAGAAATGGTTGCATATAAATGATTCAATCTCATCACTCTTTATGGTAGAGTAATACTCCATTTTATAAAAAAACTGTATCTTGGGCTGAAGGGTTAGCTCAGTGGTTCTGGCGCCTGCCTCGCAAACGCAAGGTCCTGAGTTCGATCCCCAGTAACCACATACAATGCTGGGTGTGGAGACTCATGCCCACCAGCAATCAATACCGCATACCACAGTGCTAGGCGTGGTGGCTCATGCCTGTAATCCCAGCACTCGGGAGGCAGAGGCAGGAGGATTGCTGAGTTCAAGACTTGCCTGGACTACATAGTGAGCTCAGAGCCAGCCTGAACTACAAAGTGAGACCCTGTCTCAATTAAAAAAAAAACATATCTTGAATCATTTATACTCAAATGGACATATCTTCAGGACATACTCATAAGTGAAATAAATAGATCACAGATGTGCAAATATTTTATATTTTCTCTGATATGAGAAACTGAAGCTATAAATGTGTTCTAGAATGCATGACTGATATTGTGAAATAGTAAATATTCAAAGGGTAATGGGGCTTAGAGGTAAACAATGAAAAAAATTGATGGTAAAAAAAAGAAATTGCTTGTGTATATAGGGGTGCGAGAGGTTGGATGAGTAGGAGGGGGGAAATATGAGAATTAAGTTGTGTCGTATACTGGTACAAATTCTCAGTGTGGAGTGTAGTTGTGATGTGTTTATATAATATACCAATAAAATGTCAAAAAAAAGATTTAAGCACCAAATATAAATATCCAAATTAAAAAAAGAAAAATAGTTGCATTGAGCTCATTAGTATATGTATTGCTTTCCATACTTAACATACTGTGTATATAAAGAAATATTTTTTATTAGGTTGCTTTTCTTTTTATTTTTTTAAAGGTTCTGAGGTCTGAACTCAGAGCCTGCACTCATGCTAGACAAGCACTCCATCACTGAGATACTCCCAGCCATTGGCTTCACTTTTTTTTTTGAGACAGGGTCTTGCTTTGTAGTTCAGGTTGGCCCTGAGCTTACTATGTACCCAGGCAAGCCTGGAACTCAGCAATTCTCCTGCCTCTGCCTCCTGAGTGCTGGGATCACAGGCTCACATGAGCAACCACTCCCAGCATTGTGGTATGTGGTACTGATTGCTGGTGCGAGTGAGTCACCACGGTTGGTATTGTATGTGGTTACTGGGGACTGAACCAGGGACCTTGTGCTTGGTAGGCAGGTGCTGGAACCACTGAACTAAATCTTCAGCCCACTGGGTTCTTCTTACTAGGAAGTTCTTCATATACACATACAATACTAGTTCTTGAAATATACAGAGTCTTCCCCCAAAAAATGTATACACACTTCAGTAGTTCACTGTACTAATATATATATAGAAGCTAATGGCCACTGCTTAGAGCTCCTCTTATAATTGTACAGACCAAAAGTAACTTGCATTAATCTCATGAAGCCCCAATACATTTAGTATTATTTCTTTTCCTGATGTATATTTTTGGCAGATTCTATATAATATCTTAGAAATACTTCTTTCAGCAATGCCTATTGTTGTCTTTTGATTAACAGAAGTTATCTGAGTATTGTTCTCTACAACCTAAGAAAATGTTGTTCATTCTCATCATGATACTACTCCATGTTTTCCTCTAAGTTTTTATAGTGGTGGTAGCTCAGTGGTAGAGCATGCTACAAATAAGCAGATGGCCCTAGGTTCAATCCCCAGCACCTTCCAATTTTTCTTAAAGTTGTGGCTTTATATCTTATATTTTTGCTCTAAATCTTGTTTTTGTGTTTGAGGTACTGGCAGCCTAAATGTCTATTGAGAAGGGCCCAGAGAAAGCACTTCATTGGTCCCAATTGCCATTATATAGATGTGTCAATGGAGGCTCCAGATCACAGAGCCAGGATTTCAACCCCTTTTAGTCTAACTCAGGGGCCTGTTCTTTCTATAGTGTGACCAGTGCAGTGAACTTTCAGTTGCTAAATATGTCTAATCTGGGACATGGGCTGCTGAGAAGACTCCTGTCATGAGCCAGTCTCTTAAGATTTGTAGAGGACAAGTGGTGCATAGACAGGCTGAGGGCCTGAACCCTGGAGGTGGCGTTAGGAGATGTGTGCCCAGGTCTCTGTATGAGCAGGACATGTATGACCCCTTTGGTGCTCAGGAAATATTAGGACCCATCCTGGTCTTCACTCACCCTTCTCTAACCTGTTCCACATTCATTCATTCCATGTGTACTTTCTAAGTGCCCCGGGGGGCCAGACTACACCACAGCCCACCGTATGAGGGTCCTCTGTTTCCAGCTCCTGGACACAGAGAGCTGCAGTGTATGACTGGATAGGGGAAAAGGCTGGTTCCTGCCCACAGTCCCATTGTCTCCACGGGACTGAGACACTGAGGCTGCTCCAAACCCCGGGACTCTCAAGAATCCTCAGCTGTTTGCCTGTTACCATGGGAAGGGACAGCTCCCGCTGGATGGAAAACGGGAGGCAGAGGATCTAGGTGGACGAGAAGCTCCCAGGACTGTAGTCCTTGCAGAATCATCCTCTCTGTATTGCACTGTTCTGATGTTTTTGTCAAATATGCCACAAGTGCGGGTCTATTTCTGAATGCTTTTCCCACATTATCATTGCTTATATCAATATAAAAATGCCCGATTACTGTAAATTCATGCTAAATTTGAAATCAGATCCTCCTAATTTGTTCTTTTCCAAAAATGTCTTGGCCATTCAAAGTCCTCTGAATTTCCATATATGTTTTAGAATCCACTTGTCAGTTTCTAGAAAGTCACCTGTAATTTTGATTTGGATTGTATTTAATCTATATCTTTACTTACAGAAAACTCACATTTTAATGATACTGTCTTCCAATCTCCTTTTACTTTTAATAACTTAAAGCTAGCTGACCACTTTGTTTATATACTGATATTTGCTCCCTTTTATCCGATTCCTCCCCCTCCCTCTTTCTCCCTCACTGCAGTACGGTGGATCGAACCCTTGGCCTTCACAAGGAGCTGAATGCTCCGCACTATCACCCTCGCATCCATTTTTTTTAATTGGTACATTATATGTACACATCCCAAATACATTCCACATTGGGAATTTGTACCAGTATATGACACAACTTAATTCTCATTTTTCCCCTTCCCCTACCCACCCTACCTCCCACCTGCCCCTATGTATACAAGCTTCTTTTCCTTTTTTTAACCATCAATGTTTTTTGTTCCTCTTTATTTACCCTTAAACTCCATTTCCCTTTGAATATTTACTATTTCACAATATCAATCATGCATTCTAAAACACATTTACAACTGCAGTTTCTTATACCAGAGAAAAGATACAATATTTACACATCTGTGACTTATTTTTTCTCTTATGAATTGCCCAGGCTTGGTTAAAATTCAGAAACTTCCTACTTTAGCTTCCCACAGGGCTGGGATTACAGGTGTGTGCCACCCAGCCTGTAAGTATTCAATCTTTTACTATTTCAGTTATTATATGTACAAACTGGATAATTTTTATATATTATTTTTCTGTTGACATTAATTATACTGGCTATTTCCTTGGTAGTTAGTAATTTTTAAGTTTTAAATTTATATTTTATTGAATTTACTCTCTGACAATTCTGACTGCTTAAATCAGGGATGCATTCTTTCTAAAAGTTTCTTCTGGAGATAAAAGTAGAAGGCATATTACTGACTAAGCTAACTTTATTTTTCTTTCAGTGAAAAACTCTCAGAATACAACCAGCTGGCCAGGGCTTATAGGAGCCAATGTGTGTCCTCACAAACCTGGTTTTATCAAACATAATTGCCCAGGGCTTTGTTTACTATTAGTCTTTTCTCTAGAATACAGAATATAAGGAGTAGTATATTTTTAGACTTCCTTTTCTTCTTGGGAGAAACAGTGTATCAAAATCATGATTTATGTTTGTTTGTTTGCAATTTTCCAAGATCTACTTCTATGTTAACAAGAAGGTTTCTGATACTATGCAGTTCGTCATGATGCTGGAAAGGAGGCCTTCAAATTACGATTATTAAAAGACATTATTATCTCAATGTACTAACAAGCTTTAATCATGTACCTGATAAAATAGAGACTTAAGAATACAATATTTTAAAAGAGATTTTTGGTAATGTCAGTTTCAAAATATTAAAATTGATCAGTTCTTAGAAAAGTGAAAATATGTAAGAATTAATCTATAACCTCTATAAAGCAGTGCTGTGCAAAAATTATCTTCCCATTCAAAGAACCTGATAAACAAAATAGCCCTTTGGCAGAATGTTCCACTTTAATTTCCCTTGAGGACAGAAAAGACAGAATTAACTTTAGGTCATGAAAAGCAAAAATTACTGAAGTTCTTGAATCACTCTTTAAAAATTAGTTCATTTAGTTATGTTTCATTCTTAAAACACTAAAACAGATGTTTGACCTCCTCTGCCTTGAAACTACACTTCTGTAAAAAAATGTTCAGAATGTCATGTTAAGTCCCAGTAAGCATGTTATTGCAACAAAAATATAAATACTAATAAATCCCAAGGGGGTAATAAAGAACTCATTAAAAAAAGAATCACACATGTGAACCCATTCATGACTGAGAACATCTAAACAACAGCATGTGGGTGAGGAAACACAGGATCTATTTTTATGTACACATGAGCTATTGAACCATAAAATACCACGTGCCCTCATGGGTACTATTCAGGTGTACTTGAAAGGAACGAAAAGTATTCTTGTACTGCTTTTCCTTCAGAAAGACTACTCCATTTACTGTTCTACAAATGACCTACAAACTATATGTACTAAATTAAGTTTTGGGAAAGCCTTAAAACTTGATTCTTCAGTTAATATGCAGTATAGACAGTACTAATAGAAAAAGGCTTCTAAAAATAGGTTTTGTAATTTGATATCAATTATTATGGGATAAGGGAATTACCTAATTTTAGAGCTTCTGGAAACCAGGATCTGTTAATCCTACTCTTTTATTCTCTATAATGGTAGCAATAAAGTTACTGTAGCAAAGTAACAAAAGCCATATCACTTCTTTTTATTTTGGTTTAATTTTTAGGAATACTGGAAATTGAACTCAGGGTACCAAGAGACTAAGCAAGAACTCTATCACTAAGCTGCATCCCCACCCTTTTCTAAAAAATGTTTTTACTTTTAAGATAAGGTCTTCGTAGGTTTCTAGCAAGTATTGAGATCTTTTTACTTACCTATTCTCTTCCCAACCCTCCCCACAAAAATCTTTCTGCTCCCTATCATTTGTGGTTCACTGTTTTATTTATACTTTGGGTTTCTCAAATAAGAGAAATCATAAGCTATTTAAACTGTGTCTGATGTATTTCATTTAGTATTATAGTCTCAAGGGGCACCCATTTTCCTACACAAGTGACTCAAATTTATCCCTCTTCTTTATTATAGTGTCTTATACTCTGAAAGAAGAATGTATTTCCAGGTGTGGTGCAAAATCTCTTAGTTTGTCAGTTTATTTATATGAAGTGTCTATTATAAGATTATGTTTTTGATGCTAGACTGAATCATTATATAGGGATTTCTGAGAAAAATATCTTTTGAAATTGAGAAAACAGATATGCTGTGCAAAAAAATCTACCACAAATATCATAAGACATAAATACATAAAAAATAGTAAAGAATAATGGGCCAACAATATAGCTCAGCAGCACTGCACCTGCCTGGCGAGCACAAGGTCCTGAGTTTGATCCCTAGAAAAAAATACTAAAAAAAGATACTAAAGAATAATGACATATTGAGTACATACATACATAATTTCAGAAACAGAAAGTTATTACCTTTGGAAATCTCTAGCCTCACTAGCCTTCTCAGTATCCAAATATAAGATTCTTAAACATTTTCTTTCTTATTACCTTGATTTTATTTTTTATTACATATGCTTATATCATTAATATCCCTGACTATATGCTTTCAAATTTTAAATAGAAAAACATTATAATTGCATAAAACTATTGTAAGATTGCTCCATATCAGTTACTTTGTAACTGAGATTCATTTGTTACTCTATTAAATAGTAATTATATATCCAATTCTAATGCTGGTTGCCATATAAATTGTTTTAAGTTTTCTGCCATTTTAAAGAACACGGCTATAAACATTTTTATACATTTCTTGGTATATGTGGTCAAGTGTTCCCCAAGGAATAGAATTTCTGGATCACAGAATACATATGTAGCTACATTAGATAGAACAAACCATACTTTCTGTTTTACACGAGTCATGATAAAAATATAGTAGCCTAACTTTTTAAAATATTAAAATAAAAGACACTAATATTAATGTCATTCAGAATACTCCCTCAAACACACTTGCCCCATCATGTGTGCAACTTTCCGAAGGAGTTCTAGGGTCCCCTTTTCTAAGTGTATTTTTTTTTTGTAGTTCAGGCTGGCCCTGAGCTCACCATGGAGCCCAGGTAAGCCGCCGCGAACTCAGCAATCCTCCTGTCTCTGCCTCCCGAGTGCTGGGACCACAGGCGTGAGCCACCACGCCTGGCATTGTGGTATGTGGTGTTGACTGTTGGTGGGCGTGAGTCTCCACGCCCAGCATTATATGTGGTCCCTGGGGATCGAACTCAGGACCCTGCGCTTGCAAGGCAGGCGCCGGAACCACCGAGCCAACCCTCCGGCCCTCTAAGTGTATTTTTTATTTGTGCTATTGTGGCTGCCTTGATGTTCTAAATCTATTCTTCTCATTTTTCACTTTTCATGATCATTTTGACATTGAGAAAGAGGCAAGAAGCTATACAATGCCAGATCTGGTTATAATGTGGATGAGGATACATCATGCTTCTATGAGCCTATCTTTTCATGGGATGCCATTCAGTGTAGCTTTCACTGTGTGTGTGTGTGTATTTTTTTTTCTTGAGACAGGGTCTCACTTTGTAGTTCAAACTGGCCCTGAGCTCACTATGCAGCCCAGGCAAGTCTTGAACTCAGCAATCCTTCTGTCTCTGCCTCCTGAGTGCTGGGATTACAGGTGTGAGCCACCACACCCGGCACTGTGGTATGTGGTATTGATTGCTGGTGGGTGTGAGTCACTATGCTCAGCATTGTATGTGGTTACTGGGATTGAACTCAGGGCCTTGCACTTGTGAGGCAGGCGCCAGAACCACTGAGCTAAATCTGGCCCTCACTGTATGTTTTTAATCATGCCTGTTAAAGACACTCACAAAAGAGGACTTCTAAAACTGCTGCAGAAGGTGACAAGAATAATTGGATAATTAGGTTTGAAGTAGGCAGAATACTGAGTGCGATTGATAGCAGTACATCTCTTACTGCATTAAATTTTTAAAATTTAAACATTCACCATATATTTTGATTACCTGGTATCTTCCTAGCCACACCTTACAAAAATTTCTGCCATAGTTATACCAATTTACATACTAACCAACAGAGCTACATGCTCTATTAGTTCCACAACTTTGCTAACAGTTGGTATTTTTGATGTTTGTATTTTGAGACAAGGTCTCACTATTTAGTTCAGGCAGGCATGAACTCACTATGTATCCCAGGTTGGCCTTAAATTTGTACTGAGCCTCACCCTCCTGAGTACTGTGATTACAGGTATGCCCCACCACACCTGGCATTAATACTTGGAACATTTACATTCGGGCCAAACAGTAAGCGTAAAAGGCTGTTTTCATTCAACTATTGCTATAGATCTTCTTTCTGTAGACCATCTTTTTATTATAAACCAACTGGGTTTATTTTTTATTTGCTATTTTAAAATTAAGTTGCTTGTCTTTATGGACTTGCAGGAAAAATCACTGGTAATTATAAACTTTACAATAATCTCTCTCTGAGGTTTTGTTTTCATTCCTTGGTTTTTGTTTTTGTTTGTTTGTTTGTTTGTTTTGCTTTTTGGAGACAGGGTCTCGCTTTGTAGTTCAGGCTGGCCCTGAGCTCACTATGGTGCCCAGGCAAGCCGCCCGAACTCAGCAATCCTCCTGTCTCTGCCTCCCGAGTGCTGGGATGACAGGCGTGAGCCACCACACCCGGCATTGTGGTATGCGGTGTTGGTTGTTGGTGGGCTAAGTCTCCACGCCCAGCATTATATGTGGTTACCAGGGATCGAACTCAGGTCCTTGCGCTCGCGAGGCAGGCGCCAGAACCACTGAGCTAACCCTCCGGCCCTCCTTGGTATTTTTTTGATATACGAAAGTTGTTAGTTAAATTTACCAAACTTCTCTTTATGACTGGTATTGTTTGTAACTTGTTAAACAATTTTTTCTACATTGAACTCATCAGCCTATCTCCTGGGTTGTGTTTGAAACATTTTAATTGTTAAGGTTACCTTTTTTTTTTTTGCTCTTTATACTTTTTCATTCTTGTAGAATTGGTTTATTCATGTGATGTGAGATATGTGCACATTTCTTGTGTAGAGGGTATAAATAAAATGTGATTATCTGAACATATCACAGTATTTATTGAATTGTTCAACATTTCATCATGGGTCCAAGATGCCAATTTTGACATAAGTCACAATTCTATACATTTGTGGTTTTTTTTGAGATCATGATTCTGTTCTCTTAATTTGAGTAACATTACATAAACTCCACAATTAATTACTCTAATATTAAACTAGCAAATTCTCCTTCTTTGGCTGTCATTCTATGGCAGTATTTTGGCAATTATAAGGCTTTTGCTCTTCTACCTGAGATAAGAATTATATTGCTTCTTTAGATCATTTTAGAGAGGACTGATATTTTTATTACATGAGGTCTTTCCAATCCAAAAATGCTTATATTTTCTTATTTGTTTAGGCTTTTTTTGATCTAAAAGTTTTGTTATAAAAATTCTCACTTTAACATATTTTGTTTACTTAATCTGGAGTTTCAGTTTTTGAATTCTCAGTATTTAATTTTTTCTTGAAAAAGGACCTTTGCATCAGTTGTAAAGAAAAAAAGCCACTGTCCTAGAATAGTTAACAACATAATCAGATTAATCACTTAATTTGGATCTTCATTATTTTGCAGTAAATTTATCTCTATAAGATCGTACATATTTTAAAAAACAAACCCACTAGAAAATTCTTTTGTGCTTTACACTTACACAGTCCTTAGTAAAGAATTAATTCATTTATCATTTTATTTATCTACCATTAATTGCCCTCTGGTTTAGAGTCCAACTAAAAATTGACTAGAAAAGGCTTTTGTACCTATATATGACTCAGTGCTTTAAAAATGACTTTTCATTTTCAAAGAGCTTGCTTATAAAACTTAAAAAAAATAACCTAATATTTTTCAAGAGAACACAACAAAAGAATGGAAAACTTAGTATTTATGAAATGAAATGAGTTAAATGTCCCTAATGGAAATAGTATGAGTACTGGATCTTCATCTTAGTAGTTGTGCCAGCATCAAGAACTTAATATATCAGTAATTACTAAAGATCCTAGAAAAATAGAAGTATTCTTAAACATGATGGATAATTTGAAAGGGCTGAAAATTACCTGTAGAGTACAATTCATCATCCTTATTATATAATCAAATTGTTGATGGTCCAGTATTGCCCGGTTTTGCTGGACATGCAAACCCAGTTCATCTGTGAGGCACTGTCTTGCTGCCTTTCCTTTAAGGGCCCTCAGTGCAGCAGGAAGGGTCTGAAGACAAGAGAGTTGAGTGAAAAGTTATCACTGGGAAAAAAATAAACTTCATGCAATCACACTGAATATTCAAATGAGTTTGGTAAACTATAGTGAAGTTATTAGTAAAATAAAACTAGGGAAGAAGTAATTTGCTATTAACATCACTAACAGCTTATTGGTATTTGTAAGGCATGACAAAAGAGAATTAGATTATATAGTAAATTGAGAAAATAACATTAAATTCACTTTTTTACTTAGCTTAACAAAGCACTGCCATGTGAAAGCTGAAAGCATTAGAAGCAAAAGAAAAATCTACATTTAAATCATAAGAAAAAAACAGAGGCAAAAGGAAAGAAGGAAGGGAGGTGGCAAAAATCCTTTAGAAAAAAGGATCATTTAGTACAAGGGTAAACACCTGTACATGCTTTACCAGCCTCTGAAAGAGATGTTGAAAACTATAATCAGTAAGGAAATGTTACACTGTATTCAGTATGTTTCAATGAGGATTTAAAATTTAAGGGGGTATGTGAAAGTTTAATACCAGTTGTAATTCATGATAGTCTAGATTCTTTGTAATAAACTATGTTTTATTTAAATATTAAATTTCTAAGTAATATGTCAAAACAGGGTTTAAAGAGCAATGTTTTTAAAGTTTGAGGAGAAAATACTACCATTAGTATTTCCCTTGTGGTTAACAGTAATTGGCTTGAACTATAGTTTTGAATCTTAGATTCTATCCATTTAAAGTGACTGAAACAATGAAAGGACATTTTATTAGGGCAAAAGAGAATTTAGAGAGGTCAGCTGGCAACTTCAACAAGTACATCTGAAATGGAAATGATTAAATGATTACTTGGGCAAGAAGGCATTTTATTACCTTTTCAGTCTCCAATGTTTTGTTTTCAAATATGAATGAGATACAGTTTCTAACAACTTCCAGTCTCTGTGCACTATTGAAAACTGTTGTCACTTTATCCATTATTGAAACTAGTAAAAAAAATATAAAAAAGTCACAAATAAATTTTTCTGCCAATTACAAAGGCAAGGAAATGTTATTTTAAGACTACTGATATTACCATTACCAACTTTCAAAATTTATTTTTCTTTTGTTAGATGATACTGAAGGTATTTCATTATTTTGATTACATTTTCTAATTTTTAAGTATTAGGCTAGTCAATGAATGATTTCACATGACAGACACTAATGATATGTTTAATTATGCAAATTAATTCACATTATAAAGTAAAATTTCATTGAACAAAGTAAACATTGATTTTTAATTTTAATTATAAAAAAACATGATATGAAACGTTTGAGAACAGGGCCACATCAAAAACAGCTAATACACGCAAGAAGACTACTGACAGAAAAAGAAATTATTTCTAAGACATAACTAAGGAAAAACTATATTACACCTCTCTCCAAATCAAACACTACAAATCTGAGTGGAAGCAACTTGAAAAAAATGGTGTGAAAAGAAATATGATTATTACCAATGAATTGCTACACTGGTTTAGGAAAGTCACATTTCAGTGCTTTTTATTCCTGCAAAGTTAGTACCTTTAAGAAGATATTTAATATCCAATAAGAATAAGGAAAGATACTCGGCATTGTTAGTAGTTGTGGAAAAAGCATTCTTATACATTGCTGGAGAAAATGTAAAATGATGTAGCTACACAGTTTGACAGTTCCAAGCACATTAAATATAAATTAATTCCCATCAACCTAGTAATTCTACTCATAGGTATGTACTCAATAAAATAAAAACATATGTCCACACAAAAAAAATCAATGTGCACAGCAGCAGTATTTATAATATTTATAATAGCCAAAAAAGGTGAACTCAAACATCTATGGACTAAAGAATGGATAAAAAAGTGACAAAGAGGGCTGGAGGGTTAGCTCAGTGGTTCCGGTGCCTGCCTCACAAGCGCAAGTTCCTGAGGTTGATCCCCGGTAACCACATATAATGCTGGGCATGGAGACACGCCCACCAACAATCAACGCCGCATACCACAATGCTGGACGTGGTGGCTCATGCCTGTAATCCCAGCACTCGGGAGGCAGAGACAGAAGGATTGCTGAGTTCGCGGCAGCTTGCCTGGGCACCATAGTGAGCTCAGGGCCAGCCTGAACTACAAAGTGAGACCCTGTCTCAAAAAGCAAAAAAAAAAAAAAAAAAAAAAGTGACAAATATCCTTAATATTCAGCCACTAAAAAATAATGACATGCTGATATATGCCTCAATATGAACTTTGAAAATATTAGCCTAAATGGAAGAAGCCAGCATCTGTAATCCCAGCATTTGGGAGGCTGAGGCAGAGGGACTGCTGTGATTTTGAGGCCAGCCTGGGCTACAAGTAAGTTGAAAGCTAGCTTGCACTACATAGAGACCATGTCTCAAAATATCAAACCCCCTCAAAAAAGAAAAAAGTCAGTTATAAGTACAAGACTATAATTCTGTTTACATAAGATATCCAGAATTGGAAAACCTCCAACAACAGAAAGCAAATTAGTAATTAGTAATTAGCTCTTGGAATATACACACTTATATGGGAAAATTCATGGTATGTGAATTATATTTCAACAAAGAAAAGATTTTATAGTGATAGCAGTTGGGTTAATGATTATTCTTTGTGAAAGGCAGTAAATGTAACAAAGCTTATGATTCTTGATAATAATACTAATTATATCAGTTTGTTCACTTTGTAAAAATTCATCAAACTGTATATTTATATTTGTGTATTATATATATATATATATTTTTTTTTTTTTGGAGACAGGGTCTCACTTTATAGTTCAGCTGGCCCTGAGCTCACTATGTAGCTTAGGAACCCTCAAACTGAGCAGTTCTCCTGCCTCTGACTCCCAAGTGCTGGGATCACAGGCAAGAGCCACCATGCACAGCACAGTGGTATGTGGTACTGATTGCTGGTGGGTGTGAGTCACCACGCCCAGTATTGTTGTATGTGGTTACAGGGGATCGAACCAGGAACTGTGGGCTTACTAGGCAGGCACTGGAACCACTGAGGTAAATCTCTGGCCCTGTGTATTATATCTTGATAAAAGATTTACTTTTTTTTCGGTATCCAGGCAATGAACTCAGGACCTTGTGTTTGCAAGCCAGGTACTGGAAAAAAGATTCACTTTTAAAATAGATAGATAAATACATACCAACAGGTGGACCTGCTGGGACAACACATTTCTTCTCCATCCGTGTAGCGGGAGGTGCATTCTGATTCTTAGCAAGATTTTCCTGTATTAATTCTTGAACCAGAGCTTCATTAATCTTTGGGAAAGGAAGAATGTGAACTCTCAAGTGTGAGCCTTCTGTTGGCCGTGGAACTTTCTGGAATGCCATATGAGGGTTTGGATTCTCCTACAATATCAGACACAGGTAAAATTATCCAAAAGTTAAAATAACGACAAAGACACAGGAAAAGGAGAGGCAGGAAATACATAGAAACTCATAGGGGTACATATTGAAATCAGACAGAAAAGTTATACATATATTCATAAATATTCTAAAATTAGAGTACCAAAATCTTACTTCTTCAAGACTTATGAGCAGCCTCTGCAATAGCTGGTCACTTACCTTCTGCTCCCAAAAACACTTCTTCCTTCAGCTGGTCTTTAGGTTTTCTTGCTTTGTCTTTACTTATTCCTGATTTCCCTAATCTTTTAACTATGTGACTACCTCATGTTTCAGTCCTTGGGGCTCCTTTGTATTAACACCGAACTGCTTAGCAATCATGTTCATTCTATCTGTTAACTACAGAACACCAGTGATTCATACATATTATTTCTTTTTGAGCTTTCTCCTGAACTCTACCTATATACTGAACTACCAACACAAGAATTTCTGCTTTATTTAAGCTATTATTATCAATTTAGGTCTAAGAGAGCTTTTAATCTTTATCCATCTCTAAGCCTGTTTTCTTCAGTATTCCTCACTGTAGTAAAGAGCATATTTATTTTTCTAATCACTCATGTGAAAAGTTTTGAGTCATTCTGTGTGTGTGTGTGTGTGTGTGTGTGTGTGTGTGTGTGTGTTCATGTGTTGGGGGGTACAGGGTTTGAACCTAAGGCTTTTGCATTGAACTACATCCCAGCCTTGCTTTTACAAAAATTTTTATTTTGAGATAAGGTCTTGCTAAGTTACTAAGTTTCCCGGGCTGCCCTGACCCTAGGATCTTCCTGCTTCAGAGAACCAGAGTGCTGAAATTACGAACATGACCACCACAGAGGGCCACTTCGTGTGTTCCTTGATGCCTCTCCAATCCTTCATTCATTTTACTCCAAACAGCTTCTGGTTCCTGCCTCAAGGGTTTTGCACTTAACTGTACCCTCTGTCTCTATACCTGTCCTCCCTTGAATTTGGTTTCTTTGTTCAAAAGCCATCTTTTCTGGCCATTCTATCTAAATTCATACCCTCTTCCTAACACATTAACCTTTTTATTATATTTTTCTCTTCAGTACTTATAAACCTCTCACGCACCACAAATTTTATTTAACACACTTACTGCCTATTGTCTCACTAGAGTAAAGATTCTTGGGGTCAGATATCTCCTTTAAGTAAAACTGTTTATGTATACATATAAACAGAAACATACACACAGACTGTTTTTGTTTTCTGAAGTACACTGGTTATATCTAGAAAGTGCTTGGCATGTACCAGACGCTCTAAATTATTTCCTACCTTATCCTAATGAGTAGAACACATTGTTGAATGTGCATCATTATTGCAATAATTTAACTAACTTCACTAAATAATTTAACTAAAATGTTTACATTTGCTCATTTTTAATTTATTTACTTTGGTGCTAAGTATTGAATGCAGGGCCTCATACATGCTACCCCTGATGTAAATTCCTATCAGCTAATACTATAAAAGACTCCTAGGGCTGGCATGAAATTTTATCTAGTACCTTGTTAAGTAGGACTATATTTCAAATACAACAGGTAGAGTGGAATCCATTCCTCCTATAATTTTTTTCTAGGGAAAGTTTCTTTACATTCTTAGGCCAATTCTAACATTTATTATCTTTTGTAGCTGGAAAATTGCTTATTACCACTGAATCAATCAATCTATCTATCTATCTATCTATCTATCTATCTATCTATCTATCTATCTATCTATCTATCTATCCATCCATCCATCCATCCATCCATCCATCCATCCATCCATCCATCCATCCATCCATCCATCTATCCATCTATCTATCTATCTATCTATCTATCTATCTATCTATCTATCAACTTTTTTTAAAAAACAGGGTCTCGCTTTGTAATTCCGGCTGGCCCCAAACTCACTATGTAGCCCAGTCAAGCCTTGAACTCATAGCAATCCTCCTGCTCCTACCTCCCAAATGCTGGCAAATGCTGGGATTACAGGTGTGAGCCACCACACCCAGTATTTTGATGAGTGGTACTGACTGCTGGGATTACAGGCATGAGCCACCACGCCCAGCACTGTGGTTTGTGTACCAGAGGTCAACCTCAGGACCTTGCACTTGCCAGGCAGACAGTGGAACCACTGAGCTAAATCCCTGGTCCTGAATCTGTATTTTTTATGGAACAGATTAAACTCAGTTTTTTTCCCACACATCTGCCTGACAGTTAAAAATGCCCAACTGTCATCAACTATTATAACTGCTTCCTATAATTTTTTGGTTATGTGGCCTAAAAAAGGTAGGCTGAAACATATGATATAGTTAAAATATAAGTTAAAATAAGACTTATAAGTTAAAATAAGACTGCTTTAAGTATTAAAAATGTTGGGTCCGGATCTTGCTCTAGTTCCACTGATCAATGTGGATTTTTAAAAAACTTTTCTTGCCACGGAGCTGGAGATTTAGCTCAGTGGTTCCAGCACCTGCCTCGCAAACGCAAGGTCCTGAGTTCGATCCTGATAACCACATACAATGCTGGGCGTGGTGACTCACACCCACCAGCAGTCAATACCACATACCACAGTGCCAGGCATGGTGGCTCATGCCTGTAATCCTAGCACTTGGGAGGCAGAGGCAGGAGGATTGCTGAGTTCCAGGCTTGCTTGGGCTACATAGTGAGCTGAGGGCCAGCCTGAACTACAAAGTGAAACCCTGTCTCAAAAAAAAAAATTGTTCTTGCCAAAGAAGCCCTCATAAATGGTTTATGTTCCCCCATCTCATTAGCAAAAACATAGAAAAATAAATTCTTACGTTACGTCTAATTGGACACTTGTTCTATAGCACAAAAAACTGTTCTAAAATT
>PVIC010034051.1:0-19793 GCA_004025085.1 Thryonomys swinderianus
CTTTAAGCTGTGAAAAAAATATGAAACAGAAATATCTATTGACTAATGTGCCAGATTCCCTTTAAGTATGCAATGACTTATGACAGATAATACTGAGATGACATTGTTTAACTCTCATTTAATGGATTTAAATTGTTTCATTCCAATGTACTGGTATATGGCAATTTAAATATGAATTTCAAGTAACTACTAGTAATGAAAACTGTTTTGCCTGAGCTTGCAAATTGTAACCTGTGTCTAAAATGATGTCCCGGTTGTTCTATTCTCATTGTAATGATCTTGTAGATTCTGAAGACTGCAGTTATAAAACATAATGATAAAGACCTTAGAAGACAGAGGAATAAATATGAAACCTCATGTGTTTTAATGTAGTTGTTATTAAGTAAAAGAAGCTGCTTTGATGAGAAAGATTGAAATTGCTTCAGACTTGAGGTCTCTCTCTCTCTCTCTCTCTCTCTGCTTATTTCAGAATTGGGCATTTATATTAATTACCTCATGGATTGTTTTAATTAGATCTCAAATGAGATCTTCCAAAGTGTTTTTTTATCAAACACTTTGGAAAAACAAACACTTCCAAAGTGTTTTTAACAGATATGCTATCAACAGTCTTTATGTGGTCTAATCTCATAAATTACTGGAAATTATAATGCTATAATAAACACTTTCTTAATCGTTATAACTAAAATCCAAGCACAGTAATAATTAAAAATCATATGATTAATGTTTGATATTGATTGGTGATTACTAAAGGCTCCCTTTCCAGCAGTAAATTTGTATCACTGAGGCAATAATATTAAGTAAAAGAGCAGAAGTTACCTAATAATTCTTCACACAAATTGGAATATATTAGAATTAAGCTGGAAATTGGAGACCTAAACATATATCCTGATCACTATTAAATTATATATCTGATAGTCCAAATTCAAGATTATATTTTTATATCTCAAAACTCTACCTATCAAAAATATTTCTTCCTTGTATCTTCAAATTTATCTATTGTGAATAATTAGGAGCTCACTAAACCTGAAAAGTCCTTTTTAACTTTAAATTCATAAACAGACCAAGGTCTATGGCTCAGTGATAGAATATTTGTGTAGCATGAACAGGGCCCTGGGCCTCATCCCAGGGACTATTAAAAAGAAAAATTGTAAAGAATAATCAATAAATTGCAATAACATTACTCTATCTTAAAAACATATTTCACAATTAGATAATATGTCTTTGATGTGTGGAAGTGTTCTTTTGCAGGTAACTACATCTGCTATTCTAGCCACTAGCTACATAACCTAGAATTGACCTCCTCACAAACATTATCTTCCTTTACAAGTAAGAACCAGCATTTCATCAAACTATTCTAAAGAGAAGACATAATGGTTTAAATCTACAATGTCCCACACAAGTCTCCCATGTTCACATAATGGACTTTTGTGAGGTGATTGGATGTACTATACTGATCACCAGACTCATCCATTGATGAGTTCATGACTGTTACAAGCTGGGACCTGGCTGGAAAGTTTGAATTACTAGAGGCTAAGAAGGCTCTGCTCTTGTTGCTGGTTCCCCCACGCTCCCTCAGCCTTTTGGCTGCCATGGTTGAACAGGTTTCCTCCGCCACATCCTTCCATCAAGACATTTCTGCCTTTGCAGCCAGGGACTATGGAGTGAACCCACTGAAACTGTGAGCCAGATAAACCTCTCCTTCTTTAAGTTGCAAATATCAGCTATGTTGTCCCAGTGACTGGAAAGTTCATACGGAGAGCAGGAATCTCAGCAAGCTATCAGCAAGCTCCAGGACTCTGTAATTCTCCATGCACATTCAAAATTCAAACCTTTTTCATTAATAGTAGATTGAATAGAGGTGAGGGTTTTGACATAAGAACAAGAAAAACAAAACCACAAACACTGTATTCAATTTCAAAGCACCATGTTTTATAGCTATTTGGATTCTGTATTATAATCAGATCTATTTGAAACGTACTTTCCTCCTGTAGTAATGTGGCTAATACCCAATTAATCTTTATCATAAAGCCCTGAAGTGGATTAGAATTCTGCAAAGCAGCACAGCTCTGTAATTCTCTGTAAGGCTGCCTGGTTTCCTGTTCTCTGTCTTCCTACTAAAGCCAAACTTCCCCCTTGGCAGCTAGACTCTGGCTTTCATCATACTTTAGTTCTGTGACCTTTTCTAAATAAATGAGAAGATAAATTATAGCATGGAGCTGTAAGTCAGGGAGTCATTTGATAATGTATATGGGGTGTGATCAAATATATAGTGAATATTCATATTTTTTAAAATTTCAGTAAGACACATTGTCATTAATCCTCCTCAGAATGACCTTTCTTATTCTGAACACACTTATTCTTTCATTCTTGCTGCTTTCTAATGTGGCTCTGGAACTTTTGTTTAGTGAGTGTCTTTACAAGGTATGATAAAAAAAAATATGCCAATGCTGCCCCTGAATGAAGTGCCATGTAATGGAATGACAGGATCATGAAACATAATGATGCTTCCAAATCCAACTTCTGCAACAATTCGGATGCTGTGCAACTTCTGGTTCTTCCTCAATATCAAAATGACCGTGAAAGGGAAATATTTGATTGAGGACAATGAAACATCAATGAGAGTGCAAGGAAAGATACTCGTGAAAGAGAACTTTGTGAACTGCTTCAGAAAGTGCCGAGAGGATAAATGGGTTTCAAGATAAAGCGAGTTATTTTGAGGGGAAGAAATTGGCAATGGATCTTTTCCTATAATATTCTTAAATTTAAATATCCATCATACTTTTTGTTCATACTTCATAGGCACAGATGCTTTTAATAAAAGGTATCATGTAATTAGATACATGAAAATGAATACCCACAAATTTTAAAAGAGGAAGGGATGACATACAATAAAAGAAACCCTCCGTATCCTTCCTACTCCAAAATGTATATTTTGAGATAACTTCTCCCACAAAATATTCTACATTCAAAAGATATTTCAAAAATGTTCCATTTTAAATTCTCCATCATTGAATTACTTTATAAAATTTAAAGCTCTAAGAAATACTCTCAAATTGTTATACCTTAAGTTTAGTAGAATGTTTCCAAAATTATTTTGTAATAGAAATTCTTCTTGTGATATCAAATAAAGTTATTGTCCTGTGGTAAGCAGCTTATAAAATGATGTCAATTTTTTTATTTCCAAAAAGTTTACAGTGAATCTGAAAATGGAAAAAGATGAAAAAAATTTAAAAATTTAAAAAACAAACGTGGTCCATGGGAATGAACCCAGAGCCCTCATATTTAGCTATAACCTTAGTGATATTTTTGTGTTGTTTTTATTACTTATTATAACACAGGGTCTTACTAAGACAGTGTGTTTCCTCAGCTGGGTTCAACTTTGTGTTCCTCCTGCCTTGGCCTCTTCAACTATCAGGATTACAGGGCTGTCACCACTAGCTGGATTCAGACCTCACCAACACTACTGTCCACGTCACATAATCTAGGAGAAGCATAACTGAGATTCTTCCAACTGGAGAAGACTGTAAACTGAGAGGATAATTCATTCTTAATTCTCTATTTCTATTTTGAAGACATTCTGACTCATATATAAACATTCTTTACAAAACACATCACTGAATTACACTGCCATTTGTTAGTGTGATATTTCCATAACATGCAGTAAGGGGCAAAGGAAAATAGAGTGTTTGATAATTTTTTAGTATTTTTAGCTTAGAAAGATAAAAGTACTTACATTAGATAACCTGAATCTTTTTAAAGGAACAATTACATCTCCATTAGGAATGTATTGTAGTGCATAAATACAAAAATTCTTCATATTAATGTGACTATCAATAGAGTTATTGGTGTCCTCCATCCCAAAGTTACGTTAGAGGCATTCTTGGAATGTAACTGGATATAAAGATAAGGATCTTAAAGACACATTTAAGGTGAAGTGAGGTTGTCATAACAATGAGTCCTAAATCCATCTGACTGATGTCCTTTTTAAGAAGAGGTTACTAAGACACAAAAACCATTAGAGTGAAAACCTCCTGAACTCACCAAAGGAAAACACATCTACAAGCCCAGAAGTAAAGCATTAAAAATAAACAACCTTGTAAACACCTTGGCCTTCGCCTTTGAACCTCTACAGTTTTAGGAAAATAAATTTCCATTGCTTCAGCCATCCAGTCTGTGTTGTCACAGGCAGCCCAAAGAGAATAACGCACTATCGCTATGCAAATCCACTAGGCAGTTTTGACATGAAAGTTACTATAACAACTAAAATTAAGTACTTCTATCTGTGAAAAAAAAATAAAACAATCTACCCAATGCTGTAGGTGTAGCCCAGTGGAAAAACACCTACGTTTTGCAAGGCCTTGAGTTTCATCCCAACATCACACAAAAAATATTACTCCTCATAAAATACACAGAAACCAAAGTAAAGATGCTGTTATTGGTTTCCATCTTCTGCTATGTGTGGAGGCTACTGGGCCATTATTAGCTATAGTATTTCAGATTCTTTTAAACCATGGAAACTACTAGGTACAGCTGACCATCTCAGACTTATTCTGAATGATGAGATAAAAGATATTTTTTCATAAAATCCAAAATCCTTAACAATCATATCAATGCAGGGACACTTGCTGAACTGCTAATTTAAATTGTGCCATTTTGCTGAAACAAAATAATGCAAATATCTATGCTCATGATTATGCTTAAAAGCCACAAAAACAAGTAACAATACAGTACACTTAGAGAAAGTTTAACCAATCATCTTGATATTTTACCCTAGAATTGACCACAGGACAAGCGGAACATGCAGCGGTTGACAAAGATACACAGCTTTTCAAGACTGACCTTCAAAAGAAGATGGACCTGTCCAGTCAAAGGGCTCCTGAGCCCCAGGGCTGCTTCAGGTTTCCTGTTCTCACCCAGGTCTTCTTTGTTCTTCCTTGAACCACAGACATACAGTAAACTACTCCTATTTCAAAGACTTATGTGTATGATATCATAGATATTTCTGTTGCATAACAGTTATTTAAAAACTTATCTTTGTATTTTAACTGTAATTACTCATATCATCTTTAATTTATGAAAGTTGGAAAGCTTCTCAGTTAGTTCCCTAAGATTACTCAATCAAATTACCAAATATAACATGGTTTAAAATAACAGAAATTCAGTCTTCACAGTTCTAAAGTTAGAAGTTCAAAATCAAGATGTTTTCAGCCTGATGAGAGCTCTAGTCTAAAATTTACTCCATCCGTTTTTCCAGCTCTTGGAGACTGTGTTCCTTGATTGGTGGCCACATCCTCCAACGTCTGCTTTTGTAGTTATGTTGTCTCCTCCCCTCTGGCCAGCTCCCACTGGCTCTCTTATGAACACACTTATGATTGCCACTTATTACTGATGATTCAGAATGTTTAGTTTATTGAAAGATTCTTAATCACATTTGAAAAGACCATTTTTCCCAAATATCCTACAGATTAAGATGTGATTTTTTTTTTGGTGGCCACATTCAACCTGCTATAACTTTTATCATTAAAAACACAAACAAAAATTCCATAAACTATTTACTGTACTACTGTATGGGACAATACTCTAATATCCAAAGTATTACTGATTGAAACATTTTTATGAGTTAAAAATTTGGACCACATTTTAACTTTTCTGTTCTATTGATACACTAATCTATGATTTATCATTTTGAAATTTATGTTACATTTTCTTTAAAGTTTGAGTTTTAGGTAAATGATAATATTAGTTATTTGTTTGTTTCTTGACTTCTCCTCAAAGATCCTTCACAGATGATACAGAATGTACTAATCTCATTTTCAAAACTTCACATCATTGTAAGCACTTATATTTCGTAGAAAGCAGTTCCCATAAATGACCAAGCTTGATACAAGTTAAATCTGTTGATGTGCACACTACAACATTAAACATGCTTGATGAGTGAAAGGATTACCAAACACTCTACTGATCTCCCTCACTAATAGTTGTTCCTGTTCAACTTATCATTTCTGTCTCATTCCATAAATACTTTTTTTTTTTTCAGATTTGCTGCATTCAGGATGAAGACACAAGATTCACTGCTAGATGCAGAAAACTTTAAACTTAAATTTGAACTGGAGTGATGCAAAGATGAATCATCTTACAGTTCCTGGTCCGAAGCTGCCTGCGATTATAAAGGTGAAACTGCTACACACCTACACAGTCACACTATAAAGCAATCAAGGATAATTGATGCAATAAATCTGAGAGCAAAACATAAAGGAGTGGGCAGCAGATTCTGCCAAAAGTGGTTACAGAAGGCTTGATGGAAAACTTCTCCATCTGTTAAAATGCATTGTGTCTTTCTAGATCTATATTAAATACAACACCTCCCTATGAAGGCTTTGGCAGTGTTTTTCAATCAGAATTCATTGAGACTGTGGCACTCACTTTGCTGATAATTATACCAGTAACATATGCCAGTTGGTATACAATGTATCATGTGGTATTTATTCCTATGTATGCATGCTTTTTCTTGTTGTTCCTTTGTACTAGGACTTAAAATTCTCAGAATAAAAGAGACTAAATTTTACTCATTTTCAAATCATGTTAGGTGAAGCACTAAATAAACGTATAGTGAGTAAATAACTAAAAATATGATTCTTCCACTGTACAAATTACCTTGTTACAATTTGTCACCTTTTATATTATGGAGATCAGATTAAGTAAGATTGATCTGTTTAAATAGCACCCAAAGGATTAAACATGGCAGGATTCCTTTCTAGTGTTAGAAGCTAGTAACTCAGAGGGAAAATAAACTATGAGATAACCACAATATACCTAAGAAGAGCAAAGGATATGATTTCTGCTGTCATTCAAGATGACATGGAGAAGGAGAAATCACGGGAGAGTGTGGCAGCCTTGGTGGCTTTACGGGGTTTGGATTTGCTCAAGGAAGCAAGAGGACTAAGATGTTGGATGAACGAATGAAAAAATATTTGGCATATATTAAAAGGAAGAACTTACAGCTGGCATTTAGCTCAAGTGGTACTGTGTCTACCTTGGAAGCAGAAGGGCCCAAGTTCAATCTCCAGTACAGAAAAAAAATCACAAAAGAACTTAGATAGGTTGAGTGATTTGCTGCAATAAGTATGCTTTTATTAGTTGAAACAGTTTCAAATACACTACTTTATAAGTGCCTTGAAATGAGAAATTTTTGAATTTTACTTTGAAAACCAGAGAAATCAAATTCAGAGAGAACACCAGTTACTCAAATGTAAAAGGGTGGTAAGAGAAGAAAACAAATACTTAAACTGAGATATGCTCTATCAAGTTTATCTTCTGATGGTAAGAGAAAACTTACCTTTGATTACTCTTCATATAACTATTCTTAAGTTTCTTTTTTTTTTCTCCAGATGACTCTGTTGGCAGCTAACTATATCAAAACTCTGAATTTTGTTAGGTTTCTCACCAATTATTATTCATAAACACTTTTTATGTACTAACTCAGAAGAAGTCATCTGGCAGAGTATGTAAGATAGAAGGAGCTTAGCTTGCTAAGAAGCAGAGGTGTGTGAGGGAATAAGATGCAGGGTCAAGAATGGATTATTAACTATGAGGTCAATCCAAGACATTACCCAATTCCTAAAGTGTCCATTGTAACCTTCAGCAGCATCAAGGATGGAAAGTGAAGTCTCCACTTAGAAGCAGCAATTCTAACTTCCTTTGATGGGAAACAACTGCATCGTAGCACTGATTTCTTGAGAATATGCAGAGAAATTGGAACACATGCAAAGAGAGCTCAAGCAGATAGTATAACAGGAGCATAGATTTCATTTCAGGAATCACTGAAAGAGAATTGAGAAATGGAACCCCATATTTGAAAAAGTCACATTAAGAAAAACAGGTTCTTTCCCTCAATAAAGACAAAAATAAACTAAAAAAAAGAGAAAAGAATAGAAAACCATATTTTTATAAAATAAGAACACTAAGTCTGCTTTCTATATGATTTGCTACAATTATAGAGGAAGGAACAAGCTCGCTTAGCATGGTTTCTCTAGGGCCCAGTGTTTTTGGAATGGGGCCAACTCTGCTTTTCTGCCTCACCAAGGCTCACATGTGTTATTTATTGGGCACCTGTCTCTGGGGGCTTAAAGTACCTTGGACCAGAGTGAAATAATCATCTCTAAAGTCACACAGCCTACTCTGACACTTCCAGGAAAAAAATCACAGTGATGTTTTTTTACTTTGCTAGTCTCCATCTCCCTTTGAGGAAAGATCCCTGTCGTTTGGTCTTGATATTGTATACATAGAACTTGACTTCTTCTTCTTCTTCCTCTTCAGTCCTTTATGCAGGAGTTAATCTCTGTAACACCTTTTTTCCTCTCCAGAAACTCCTCAGTAAAATATGATGCAGCCTCAGGAGCCAGCCTCACGTATAGGATTATATTGACCAAAGTACATGGAGGACTGATTTAGATAACCTGCAAAGACCCCACTTAGACTTAGATTCATCATTCTATAGCTAACATTCCCTGAATTTTAAAGAATTTGGGTTCTGAATTTTTAAATATGTTATTAATAATTAATTTAAAATATATTTTTATATTCTTGTGTATCTTGAAGTAGGGATTTTCTTTCTATAAACTAAGATTTAAATGAGGCTACTTATATATTTTCCAAAATGGAACTATCATTTATAAATGAGCATCATTAATATTATTTCTGTGCTTGTTTAATTAAAATTTTTAAAAATATCTGTAATAACTGGCTCCTAAGAGATTATTTACCTAAATTTGATCTCTCATATCCTTATACCTCTTCCTTCCTCTTATTTTTTCATATTTTGACATGTTATTACACCCTATATGGTTTGACTTTATGCTTAATTTTAGGGGAAAATAACTAGTTCTCATCCATTTTTACTTCCTAATGAATGGAATTCCAACATGTTTAAGGAGAACAAATAAGTCATATTTTTCTTTATCTCTTTGGTAAACATAATTTTTTATAGAATTGTTTATATTGGATGAAGTATTCTATAAGATATAATAGACCTATTCAAAATTTCACATTTCAGTAGTATAATACACATGTTGCACATTGCACATTAATGACATTTGCAATAATTTTTTTTCTTCTAAATGGTCAAAAATTTAACTCAGAAAATTTTACTTATAGCATCTTGCTTAACGTCTCTAGGGTTTCTTGATTCACCTAGATCAACATGACTATATTTGATTATAAAAGTAGCTTTATTTATACCTACTAGGAAGCAAATTTTCATAAAATTTTTTCTTCAATAACATCTTTTCAATATTTACACAGCGTGCAATCTAGACTTAATTCATACTCTTTTTATGTGAACAGAAAACTATTAAAAATAGACTGTCAGCCTTCAAAAACCTTAGAGTGATTTTTCTGATAACTAAAATAATACAAAAAGGAAAATTAATTATTTTTGAATTCTGGTTGTATTGCTTCAGTTGGCTCCTGTGATATACAATTTTTAATGTACAGCAATTCCTTTTTAAGCTGCAGTATTATTTATGAAAGGAGTTACTGCTCATTTTATTTATGTTTTACATTCTTCTGCAGTTCAGACTAATCAGTGACAACCAATTTTTAAGCTCAGGCAAACCTGTAGATAGTATTATTATCTCATTAGTGTCCCATAGGTGGTAAACTACCACTTATATGTTGATGGAAAAACATTGGCTTTGGCTTCTCAGACTAAAAGTTAAAGTCTGTTCATTGATTGATACTGCACCAATTAGAATTTTTATCATTCCTGTATGTGACTTTGAATTATTCTTACAGTGCATTTTTTATAATTTTCAGAATTGGTCCATGGTGTGGAGTATCAAACAGGAAAAAAATTGCAAAAGAACCTTTAAAAAACTAGATTTTATTTTTATCTAATTTTCACCTAAAATCAGCACCAACATTTTAGGTACATGATTTTACTATATTTTTCTAAATCACTAAACTTTTAGTTTATGAAGAAAATATGATGAATGCACTCAAAAATTTGGGAACAGAAACTACTTCAATACAATAAAATTCATTTATGAAAAGCTCATAGTGAGCATAATACCAAGTGGTGAAAGATCAAAGTCTTTTTCTTTGATAAAGAACAAAGCAAACATGCCTGACTTTGCCAGCTCTGTTTAATGTAGTTATGAACACTGCAGTGAAAGAAATAGTTCAGGAAAAATGAATTGCATCAAGTGGAAAGAAAAAAAATGACATGATACAACATTCTACATAGAATGTACTCAGTCCACTCAGTACTGTAAGAACTAATAAATGAATTTAGACTAGCAGTATCAAAGCCACACATAAAATATGTCATATTTATACACTAAATATATGAACTTGAAAAGAGAATTAGAATTAAAGAGTCCCATTTAGAAATATCACTAAAAATAACTATACATGGAAGTTAACTAAGGATACAAAAAAAAGGAACGAAATGAAAACTAAAATTTTACAGATATGCACTTGAGAGAAATTAGACATAAATGAAATCACATCTATATTCATAGGGTGGAGATTAAATATTGCCACAGTGTTAGGATTACCCAAAGCAATCTTATAATATCAATGAATTGCTTAAAGGAATAGAAAAGTTGATTCTAAAAATCATCTAGACTCATAAGGACTTCAGACATCCAAAAGAAATTTGAAGAGAACTAGAAAAACTGGAACATTCTTAGTTTCCAATTTTATAACTTATTACAAAGCTACCATATTCAGATGAATATGTTACAGATACAAAGACAGATCTATGGGTTAATAGAATAAAGTAACCCAGAAATAAACACTTGTGTACATGATCAAATGATTTTTAAAAGGATTCTAAGACAATTCAATAGGAAGCAATGAGATTTTCAACCAGTGGTGCTGAGTAAACTTAATATCCACACACAGAAGAAGGATGTTGAGTTCTTAACTAGCACAATACACAGAACTTAATTTGAGACAATCAAATCCTAAACACAGGGAATAGACTACTAAAACATTTAGGAGAAAAGCCTAAGACATTTCTGCTATGTCAAAACTTGGAGACATTGGCTAGATAGTAATTTGTGGGAAATAAACGAAAACTTAAAATTCACAAATATTTAAAGTTTTTGCATCAAAAACATCACTGAGAGTTTAAAAGTTAATGAAAAAGAATGGGATAGAATATGTTCAAATAATATTTACAATAATGAATTAAAATCCAGAATATACGGGAAGCTCTAAAACTCACCACAAAGATCTCTAGTGATAAATGGGGAAAGGATTTGAATAGAAATTTCTTCAAAGAAAATATGAAAATGATCAACAAATACAGGAAAATATGCTCTACATCACTAATTATTAGAAAAATGTAAGTCAAAATTACAAATGAGATATTACCTCATAAATATTAGGATAACTATAATTTAAAAGAAGAAGATACAAGAAAACAGAGCTGGTGAGGATATAGAATAATACTAACCCTTCTGCATGGTTAAGATAGGTCTTTCTTCCTATTTACTACAAAGGGATAGTCTCTGTGGAAACCAGTATGATGGTTCCACCATATGTCATTTAAATTCTATTTAAAGTAAGATTAGCATATGACCCAACAATTCCACTACTAAGTATATACCCCAAAGAACTGCAAGATGCTCTTAAAGAAACACACACAAGGGCCGGAGGGTTAGCTCAGTGGTTCCGGCGCCTGCCTCACAAGCGCAAGGTCCTGAGTTCAATCCCCGGTAACCACATATAATGTTGGGCGTGGAGACTCACGCCCACCAACAATCAACACCGCATACCACAATGCCGGACATGGTAGCTCACGCCTGTAATCCCAGCACTCGGGAGGCAGAGACAGGAGGATTGCTGAGTTGGTGGCAGTTTGCCTGGGCACCATAGTGAGCTCAGGGCCCCCTGAACTACAAAGTGAGACCCTGTCTCAAAAGCAAAAAAAAAAAAAAAACACACATGCAATACAGTAATAATTATGATAACTAAAACATGAAAGTTACCCAAATATCTACTGATGGATGAACAGAGACAAAAAAATGTGAGTTAATACCTGTGATGGATATATCCTCAGGTACATCCATTTGACTATAAATTACTGAAATTTATCATTCTTTATGGCAGAGTATTACTCCATTTTATTAAAACACACACACACACACACACACACACACACACACACAAAATCTTTACCCAGTTTTCAGTTGATGGATATTTGGTTGTTTCCAAGATTTGACTATCATGAACTGAGCTGCTATAAACATGGATGCACATATGTTACTGTGATACTCGTAAGTGAAAAAAAAATAGGATACAGATGTGTAAATATGATATCTTTTCTTTGGTATGAGGAAATGAAGGTGTAAATGAGTTCTAAAATGTGTGATAAGTATTGTGAAATAGTAAGAAAATATTCAAAGGGAAAAAGGATGTAGGGGTAAGTAAAGAAGGGAAAGAAAAAACTTTGATAAAAAAAATGGAAACAGATTATGTATATAGGGAGTGAGGACCTGGGGCGAGGGGAATGGGAATAAAATGACAAGTCATGTCATGTAATGATACAAATTCTCAATGTTGACTGTGATCACAATGTGTATGTAAAATGTACCAGCAAAATCAATTTTTAAAAATATAATTTAAAAATTTAAAAATAAAATACCTGTGATAGAATATTATTTATCCTTGATGCAAGTAAACTCTTAACACCTGCTACAATCTAGATGAATCTTGAGCACATTAAATGGAACAAGCTGGTCACAAAAGAGATGCATTCTGTATGATTTCACTTATGTGAGGAAATTAGTGTGGTCAAATTCAGAGAGAATAAATAGAGTGGTGGTTTTAGAGGGCAAACGGGAAGTTTCTGTGGAGTAGATATAAAGTTGCAATTTCAGAAGATGAAGAATGTTAAAGAGATAGATGCTAGGGCCGGAGGGTTAGCTCAGTGGTCCAGCGCCTCCTTCGCAAGCGCAAGGTCAGTACCACATACCACATGCTGGGCGTGGTGGCTCACGCTTGTAATCCCAGCACTCGGGAGGCAGAGGCAGGAGGGCTGCTGAGTTCCAAGCTTGCCTGGGCTACATAGTGAGCTCAGAGCCAGCTTGAACTACAAAGTGAGACCCTGACTCAAAAACAAAAACAAACAAACAAAAAAAGATGCTAATGATAGTTTCACAGCACCACAAATGTGTTTAATGCCAAAATATTACATGTAAAAGTGAAGAGGGTAAATTTAATGATGCATGTTTTACCACAATAAAAATAATGAGAAAAAAGCAAAACATGGCTGGATTTTGTTCACAGTCCATATTTGCCATCTCTGTTCCACAGGTACAACCTTACAGTGTGGAAAGAAGTAAGTACAGCAGTTATACACAAGAGTTAGGTAAGTTTAGAACTGGTAACAGGTTTCAATTGATCATCAAAGCCTAGAACTTCTCTCTACTTCAGGGAAGGAAAGAACCTTGATTTCTAAGGCATAAATACAACAATAAGATACTGGCTCATAATTTGCATCTTTTTAAAGTCTGGGGGTTTTGGCCTTTATCTTTGGCTAATAGCCTAATATAATTAAGAAAATGCTTCTCAAAGTGGCTTTGTACTTAAAATTTCTTTTATTTTAAAACGTATTTTTGTAGTGACATCAAAAGTTAAGCTTTCTGTAGGCACAAAGTTTAAGTGAAGTTTAAGAAGTGACCCTTCAAAGCACAGAGGAAAAAGATTGGGATGTCATGCAGCATTGATTTTATGATACATCCGTCATCAAGGTCCATTAGAAATGGTACTTAATCTTTAGGATGTGAGTCATCTCATACCCGTAGCCTCCAGAGATTTGTCATGGAGGCATACAATATAGGAAGTCATTAGCTGACGAACAGTAACTCTAAAATGATGCATCTTTGCTATTGACAGCTCTACATTGTGCCCATGGTCAGAGCCCTATTGCATCTTTGGTGCCTGTACATCCGAAAAATTTTCCATGCTGATCCCCAGTTCCTACAAAACCCTCATTTGACCCAAATGAGGTCATTTGACCCTCATTTCTATGTTCTATAGGTTCAGATTTAGGCTTTTACTCCCTACTTTGCCCCTCAAGTTTTCTCAATTTTCCACCTGATCCAAAACCTTCAATCTTCATTTGCTGCCTGTATTACAAAAAAAATGCACTTTTGGAAGTTCTAATGTGAACCTAAAATGCTGAAAGTTTTAAAATTCAAGAGTGCCTTTATCAAAGTAGTATTCTGAATTCAGACCAGAACTATACCTTTAATAAATATGTATGTATTGCTAACTATGTACCAAGGACTTCATAGTTGCTAAAAGATCCATACATAGTCTCTGCCCTCAAATACTATTAAGTGTGTGTGTGTGTGTGTGTGTGTGTATACTGCTTAATATTGTGAATAATGAGTAGGTCCTAGGAGAGCATGGGCCAGTAACTCAGTAACTCAGTAGCAACATGGGGGGGAAATGAAGAGATGGAGACTAAGTTCTCACAAAGGAAGTGAAACATACTAGGTAACATGGCATGATGTGATTTGATGTGGGAACACAAAACATTCTGTATGATTAAGCTAGAAGTGGTAGCTGGAGAAGAAACATGAAATAAAACTGGAAGAGTAAGCAGGGCTTCTGAGAGTTCACAGGCTAAAAATTTTAAGGCTGAACAGAATAGGACCCTTTTAAAAGGCTTGAGGTGATGCACCATGGTGAATTTTGTCAGATGCTGATTGCTACATGATATCCAGGAAAGTGTATTGAATGTGAAATTCATGAAAGCATTCTCCATTGCTGATCATATTTGGGTGTTGCCAGCATATATATGGTTATTGAAAGTAGATATGTAGTGGAAATAGACAGACAAACCAAGTAAACAACATAAGGTAAGAAATGAAATTCCAGGGAACGCACATCTCAAGATGGCACAAAGAAAATGAGAAGCAGAGATTTAAAAAATGAAAAAAAAAACAAAAATCTATTTCTGGGATCTAGTCATGATTAAGAGATATTAAAATAAACAGAAAAGATAATACAACGTGAAGAACATTACCTTAGCAAGAGACCTAAATAAAATAATGATTATAAATAGCCATGTGTTAGGTAAATCAAAGTTAAGGAAAAGCATAAATAGTATATTTAAGCTACATGGATTCAGCTTTCAAATTTTAATCAACTTAATTTATCATATCAATAGGCCTCTCAATAAATGCCAATATATCAATTGACAAAATTTGGCATTTGTGATTAAAAAAAAAATAGTAGTAACAAAAAACAGAAGGGAGTTTCCTAACTTGATAAAAGCTATCTTTGAAATAAAGTAAAATAAATATTAGAATTTACTACAGTTAATAATGAAATGAATATTTTACCTGCTTGGGAGAAATAGAATATTTTCTCTTAAAACTCCTATTTTATTTTGTACTAGAAGTTATAGCCAATGCAATAAGACAAGAAAAGTAAAGACATACAGTTGTTGTTGTTTTTTTTTTTTTTGAGACAGAGTCTCACTTTGTAGTTCAGGCTGGACCTGAGCTCACTATGTAGCCCAGGCAAGCCTCGAACTCAGCAACCCTCCTGTCTCTGCTTCCCAAGTACTGGGATTACAGGCGTGAGCCACCACACCTGGCTAAAGTCATACAGATTTTTATAAATTAAAAGTAAAATCATCTCTATTCATAAACGTGATTGTTTATACAAACATTAACAAATGAGTTCTATTTTGGGGCCTAATTGTTATCATTTGGTTGGGAAATGAGAAATTGTATATGATATGTACATTAGAATGTTCAGAACAAAGCAATAGTCAAAGAAAATTTCATCTGAATGATTTTTGCTTTTATTTGCATTATTCTTATTTGCAGTCCTACAATGCATAACCGAACATAAAACTAGTGTACTCTAGCTGGGTGTGGTGGCTCACACCTATAATCCTAGCACTCAGGAGGCAGAGAAAGAAGGTTTGTTGAGTTTGAGGTTTGCCTGGGCTACATAGTGAGCTCAGGGCCAGCCTGAACTACAAAGTGAGACCCTGTCTCAAAAGAAAAAAAGAATTATCTGAAGAAAAATTTTTATCTATAGAAAAACATCAAAATATTCATATAATATTATATTATATTATTATTATATTAATATAATCTCCAACCTAGCTATATGCCTGAGAGAAATAAAAATGTATTCTCAAACAAAATCTTACGCAAATATTTATAGTAGCTTTACTCATACTTGACAAAAATGTAAGATAGCCTAGATGCTCTTCCAATAGAAAATGGAAAAATAAACTAACATACTCATACTAGCCAATAAAAAAAACTAACAATTTATATCATGGATGAATCCTAAATATAGTTTTCTAAATGAAAGTGGCCAGAAGAAAGCAGTACAAATTATATGATTTCCATTTATTTGAGATTTTGATAAAAGCAAAAGTTTTCCCAAGGCAATTAGCAGTTGCTGAGGTTTGGGAGTAGAGGGAGAGGTATATCTAAAAAAGGACAGACCACAGAATATGCAGGTAAATAAATAGTTCTATTTGAAGTATAATAGTACATATATAACTCTATGCACCTGGCTGAGCAAATAGAACTATAATCCACAAGATATGAATTTTACTACGTCAATTTTTAAAAATCTACCAGCTTATAAACTGTATTACAGATGAATAGTATTTTTCTACTTAGAACATGTTGAAGATAGAAACACACTTTAAAACTCTGTGAAATGCTGTTTTGGCTAGATAGCATAAAGCTAAAGGAAAAAGAAACAAATGGCTGGGGTTACACTGAGTGGTATAATGTGTGTTTACTGTGTGCAAGTCCACGTGTTCAATCTCCAGCAATACTGAAAAAAGAAAAGAAAAAGGAACTGTACATAAACACTCTGTTCTATTTAGTAATTTTATTTCCCTCAGAGGTTTGAATTCAGAATTCTAAAATTATTTTCTAAACTAATATGCTAGGTTTGAACATAGTAGCAAATATGTTATAAATGAAGAAATCCAGGTATCTCACTGTTACAAAAAAAAGTTAAATATAATAAAAGGGTGATAGTTTAAAATAAAGTTTGTAGTGCAGGATTCTCGTCAAATGTCACAATATGGTTGTTTCTCTTCAGGCAGATAGATAGATGATAGATAGATAGATAGATAGATAGATAGATAGATAGATAGATAGATAGATAATAGATAGATGATAGATAGAAACATACATGCATATCTTTATATGTGTATACAGATATGTACATACCATATGTGTATACAGATATGTACATTCATATACCAACAGATAAAATCCATATATCTGAGTGCGTTGATATTAAGGTAATGATCAAAATACATAATATTTAAATTTTTAAAAATCAGTACTTTCAAAGGGACATATCATTAATTCCCCTTAAAACTTCAAACAAATATCCCACTGTTCTTGCAACCTTCTGAAGCAATTCTGGAAGTCCTCTTTTATGAACATGTTTATAAACTGTGAAAAAAGGAATACACTGAATGCTGCTGTGGAGTGCAATCCATGAAAGGCAGTCTAATAAAATCATTGCAATGAGTTTTTGTACACCTTATTCACTAAATCTGGCACTCTGTTGCTTCTGGATCTTTCTGAAAGTCAAAGGACAAAGCAAATTACATGTTTTGAATTAACTCAGAACATTCAGGCAGCCAGGATATAGCAACTAAAGATATTCAAAAAGGAGACTTCTAGAACTGATTCAGGAAGTGGCAAGAAGAATGGAATAAGTGCATTTGAAGGGAGAGGGAGTGCTCGCTTTGGCAGCACATATAATAAAACTGAAGGAAAGAGGAATGTTTTGAGACAATTAATGGCTTTGTGTCTTTTGCTGCAATCAATTTTTAAAATTTAATTATTCAAGACAGAGCTCAGTGGTTCTGGCATCTAGCTAGCAAGTGCAAGGTCCTGAGTTCAATCCCTGGTAACCACATAAAATACCAGGCTTGGGGACTCACACCCACCAGCAATCAGTACCATATATCACAATGCAAGGCATGATGGCTCACGCCTGTAATGCCAGCACTTAGGAGGCAGAGGCAGGAGGATTGCTGAGTTTGGGGCTTTCCTGGGCTGCACAGTGAGCTCAGAGCCAGCCTGAACTACAAAGCAAGAGCTTGTCTCAAAAAAACAAAAAAATTACTCATTATATTTTTAATCACTTTTTTATTGATGGGTACATACCCTAGTTTTATCCAAAGAAATGGCTAGCAGTACCACTTTACCAATGATCAATTTGTATGTTAATCCTTATTTCTAAATACCATCCTCCAGGAGAAAAGAGCCAAGTTTCAATGGAGAGATGGTACATTCCAAGACTGTAGCAGAGAAAAAAACAGAAAATAAACCTAGAGTATCACATGTGCTAACAAGGAGAAAAGTAACCAACACCCAAAAGTGAGAGATATACAAATATATAGATCAAAAAGGAAAAATGAATAAAAATGAGATAGTTTCTACTATGTCATTCTAATGATAATATCCATATGCAAGCTACCAGTGAATACTCTGATTATATATTGTAAGCTACATCTATTCAAATAAGCCCTGCAGGATAATAAAAACACTGCAGTGCAACTGTGCAAGACAGTGCATAAGTACAAATACATTCAGTGGCAATCCTTTCCAACATTTATTTAGAAAAAGTTTTAGAATCAAGTGGTGATTCAGAATTACTTGGGGATATAAGAGACAGTAAACTTAAACTTTATGTATTAAATGATTTACTAAGTTCAGGAACATCTCATATTAACCTTTATTTCACATGTACAACAACAAATAAAAATATTTTACATCAAATGTCAGTCTTACTCTGTGGACAACTAGTAATTATCAAATATTACACAAAAGAAATTGACTTAAATTTTCTTATTCCATACTACTGTCCTATGTAGATTTCTCAAAACATTAAAAATAGGGATTTAATTTGGCCCCATTATAATTCTCCTGAGTATATTCCCAAAGCAGTTAGACACCACCATACTATAGTGAAACAACATGTACATGTTTTAACAGCATATTTCATATTATCTAAGCTCTAAAAATAGCCTAGATATTGACTGATAAATGAACAGATTATGAAAATATGGTATATATACACAATAGTTGTAGCGATCACTTTTTTTGGTCACTTTGACAAAGTATTTGACTCCATAACTTAAAGGAAAAGGGATTAATTTTGGTTTAGGGTTTCAGTTGATGAGCCAGTGGCTTTAAGGCAGAAAAAGCATGGTAGAAGCATATAGCAGAGAAAGCTGCTCCATTATAGCAGCCAGAAAACAGAGGGAGAAGGGAGGAGCTGGGGTAGGGGATATATATTTCAAAGGCATATGCTCAGCGACACACATCTTCCAACCAGGCCCCACACTGTAACAGCACAGTTTGCAATGATTTTATCTATGGGTCAATCCACCTATGTGTATAGTGCACCCGTAGACCAATCACCTCTCAAAAGCCCTATGTCTGAGTATGTGAGACTTTGAAGGATATTCTAAGTCTAAATAATTAACAATGGACTTTTCCCCAGCCATGAAGATGACTTTGAGTCGTTATAGGACAATGAAGATCTTGAGAACATCATGTTAAACAAAAGTCCAACAGAGTAAGTTAAACATTGTATGAGTCATCTTAAATGAGTGAAACAATTATAAATAAATTACAGAGTAAAGTCAAGGAAAACCTTTGGAGTTGGGTATAAGAAACATGGAGTGAGGCGGACGGAGCGGACCCAGCAGCCCCGGGCCCGCCGTGCCGTGAGCCCGGCGGACCGGGGAACTTGCGGCGGACGGA
>PVIC010034052.1:0-19805 GCA_004025085.1 Thryonomys swinderianus
TATAGATTTTAAGCAAAGTCAAACAATTTACAAATCTGCTGTGAGTGTCTGTTCTCAAGTTCTTGTGAGCCAGGTGCTGAATCTTTGACCTCTGCAGATGAGTCCCTTAGCCGGCCTGGAAAGGTAGAGATCATCTCATTTTGACTTGAGAACTGGGAAGGACTGATGAAGAAGTAGCACTTTGGCATGTCTAGTTGTCCTGGAAAGTGATGAACCTGTTATAATTAGCCACTCACTTTCTTTGCCTCTTTTCTTTCCTTTGGATGGAAATGGATTTACAGTGTATATTAGTTCTAATAAAGGCACATAAACCCCGAGGGTATAAAGAGTCTGGAAAGTTGGGAGTCGAAAGCAATCTCCTGATCACGGTTGCAAAGCACAGTAGGAAAAGGAAGATCGGAGACCATCTTTCTGTGTACCAGTGACTTAGGAGTAAATGTCCTGTTGCAGATCATTTGCTTTCCCCCAGAGCCTCAGCTCTTTGAAGATTCATGTAAGAAATCCCTTGACCGCATCTCTCCAGGTGTGCCTGAGGAACGCGTGGAGCCCAGTCCTGATGGGCTGTAACTCTCTTCAGGCAGGCTCGATGAGTGAATCCTTGCCTGAGCTTGGTCACATCCTTTGGATTAAAGCACATTTTCTTAATACTGCAACAACAGTTTAGTGGACCATGCACATTTTTTATATAGTACCTGGATTTTTCAAATGATGGACATGAATTAAATATGAGTTAGGTAGGCTTAGAAGGGGATGAGTAAAGGAAAACAAAAAGCTCCACACTGCACCAAAAGAGCTTGGTATTACTTTAACATTTATTTGCTACAAATATTTAACTTATTAAATTGTCTGATTATTGTAGTAGCTCAGATTTCAGAATGACATTTTGATTGTTTTGTGTTTGATCAGAAATGAAGCAAGATGTCATTTTTGTTCATTTCTAAGTATGATCTTACAACTGTGTGACTAAAACTCCTACCACCTAAAAAGATGCAATTCACTGCTATTCAAGAAATACTGTAGAGGGCTGGGGATTTAGCTCAAGTGGTACCGCAACAACCCTGGATGCACAAGGGCCCGAGTTCAATCCCCAGTACCGCCAAAAAAAAAAAAAAAAAAAAAAGAAATACTGTAGAAGAAGGGAGAACATGCTTTGATTATATGAAAGAAGCATGACTTTATGAAGTCCCTGGAAAGAAGACATGACAGTGTTCGGGTCCCAGTGACCATAGGCGAGGGGAAGGCGGGGGGCCTGCTGACCTAGCTTGGCTGAACACGTGTATGAAGAAGTAATAGTTCTTTGGATGAGAAGAAAAGATAGAAGGAGACAAATGTTATTAAATTCTTTCTTTATGCAGCAAGTTCTAAGCAATCATTTTCTGAGTTAAAGGGCCCCATTTACTTTGAATCTAACCATAAACAACTTTATTGAAGCCAGAGCTTACACATGCTTTTAATATGAATACCAAAAGATCATTCTCAGAAATGTCTGGCTTTTTGTTTCTTTCTTTGCTTTTGTTATGGCAGAATGGATTGGACTTTTTGTTTCAGATCTGGAAGTATTTTTCGCCCTCAGTACCTTGAGCATTTGTATTTTTAAATGTTTAGCTTTTGACAGCTGTTTTGGGTTCAACTGTGCACGGGAACCCTTAAATTTGAACTGCTTTGCAAATGTTTATTCTTTTAAAACATTCCTAATGTAAATGTATATACATAGGAAAAGGACTTTGCAGGCCTCTTCTTGGTTAGGTTTCATCTTACCTGACAACACAGTATCGGTGATTTCTGGAAATGATTGTGTCCTGTTTGTCTGTCCAGCCTGTTCCGCACAGAGGACTGCAGGTAGCCGGTTATCCCGGGACATGCCGCACAGCACCACACCCTCAGGCTTTGGTCTCTAGGACCAAAGCACCACGCTTCTGGACCCAGTCCAGCCCACCAGCAATGTGTGCTGCTCTTGATGCTTGTCAGACGATCTTTATTTGGTTACATATTCGGTCTTTACTTAGGATCTTCCTGACATCAGTGATACAGGTCTCAGCCAGACAGACGAGATTTTTCTCCCCTTAGAGATTAATTTTTAGTATAACCATGAAGGCAAAGATCAACCCAGAGACCAGGAGAAGGACAGAGAGTAAACACTTTTGGCTTTCTGGACTGTAGGCCTTTTTTAGAGTTATCCTCTTCCTCCTGTGTCGCACAAAAGCAGCCATGGGCAAAATATAACTGAAAGGGCAGAGTTGAGTAACAGCTTTTTTCTTTGCAACGCCAAGTAGCTGACATACCCCAGGCTGTAGTTTGTCGACCACTGGCTCAGATAATACCAGTCCTGTAGGGTAGCATCCATGTCACACAATCTGGATTGTTTTCCAAACTATAAAGCCTGTCTCCACTCAGCATGGGGCAGCCACAGAGAATTAAATGCATTTTTCAGCTTTTGTTGGTTCTTATAAAATTGCCAACTGCTCATTTGTCCTCTGCTTGAATTATTTTCTCTGTCTTGGGTTAATAGATTTTTTTCCCCCTAATCCCCAGTGAGAAACTAGCATCCTGATTTGATCTCCATATCATGTGTGTGGTAAGCCAAAAGGAAACAGGCAAACCCAGATCTTGAACTCGGAATAAAGCATTGAACTTCTGCTTCTATCCCAGCTTGTTAGAGGGAGTGACATATCTACCAGCTGATACAGCCTGAGAGACTGCGCTGCTGGAGTTACTGGTTCTCTCTGTGCAGCTCCGGAGGCTTCCCAGTGTGCTGTGTGGACTCGTCTGCAGGGCAGGTCACGTACATTGCCACTGACGGGCCAGGACACCCGCACAGGGAGTGCGTGGTCAGGCTGCCGTGTGAGCCTCAGAACAGCGATGTCTGACTGCCGAGTCCTGGAAGAGAGTTTCACTCCCTGTGAAGTGATCTTACTGGTGTGGACCAGGAGGTTGCTTTTTATTTTTTTGGCAAAAAAAAAAAGCTGTTAAACTATTTTCTCTGAAAGACAACAACAACCAAAAAAAAAAAAAAAAAAAAAAAAATCTGGCTACTCACTAAATAATAAGTCCTGCAATTAGTGTCAGTCTGGCTTTCAGGGACTGGGTTTGGCCCACACAGGTTATTAAACTATCTCAGCTTTGGTGTTTCACTTATTTCTACGGGTGGCCATAAGAAAATATGGTAGACCCTCAAGTTACGACTGGCCTGACATATGAACAAGTTGGGTTAATATTAGGTTAATGGAGGATTCATGTGCTTCTTGTTATCTATAGTGTGTACCCAGGGAAACATCAGGATCTCTGCTGTATTGACCTCCAACCAACTTGAGTTACAACCAGCTCTTAGAGCTGATTGATTTCGTAAGTCAAAGGTTCACTGTACAAAATCAAAGGTTCACTGTACCGCAATCCGGGGCGGGGGGGGGGGGCTTAAAACAACAAGACTTTATTTCTCACAGTCCCAGAAGCTAGAAGCCTCAAAACGGAGGCTGTTGTCAAGATTTGTACCAGCCAAGGGAGAGCCTGTTCTATTCCTCTTTCCTGGCCTTGGTGACAGAGGGCAATTCGTGGTGCTCCTTGTCCACAGGTCACTCTAATGTCACACAAGTGCGAGGAAGGTAAGAGTGACTGAAGCCTAGGCTTATCCTCAGCAAATTCACATGAAAGCAAATAGAAAATAATCCACAGTAAAATAGCAACCTGCCTCTATCTCTGTCTGGAGTTCTGTGTCTGTCTTCACACAGCTGCTTTATAAAGATAGCAGACATACTGAATTAGAGATCCACCCTTTTCCAGGATGATCATGTCTTAACTGTTTATATCTGTAATGACCTTATTTCTGTTCTAAATAAGGTCACATTCTAAGGCATAGGGAGTTAGGATTTTAACATACCTTTGTGAGGGGAGGCAATTCAACTATTGACAGACACTTTTAGAGGACAGGATGTAGTTCTTCACCCCCTCAGCCCTTCATTACCTACCCTGATACAGACTCACAAACCTTTGCCTCTGGCCTCTTCAGCATATGAACTGAGAGCTCCTCCCTCCAAGATGTTTCCTGGTGGTCACCTGAATTTCCTTAGAAAGAGGCTACCTGTTGTTTTAACTATAAATGATTTTCATCCATTCATGGAGCAAAAGAATTCAGAGTTTGTCACAGTAGTCACATGCTTTTAGAAATACATACCCATTTGAAGACGGATGCCACCTCTAACGAGCTTGCCCTGTCTGAGTCTTTGGTCTCTTCCCTAGGAAGAAAGGAATTGTATATTAGTAAAGGGGGAAAGGTCTTTCCAGCATTCAACTCCATAAGTTGCTTTAGTCATGTTCGAGGAAGCTGGCAAGAAATGGAAAGAGTGGCACAAGTGGCGGTGGTAATAGTGACAAAGGCACGCCTTGTGTCCCATCACGTGGGCTGTGGCAGATGGCCACCTCCACGGCTCCAGCACTGATGCTTCCTGCCTGCTCTGGAAGCCTGGAATGGACAGTAGAGACGGTTTGGAATCGTTGTTCCCTTTATTCCCTCCTCCTGTCTTATTCCTTCCAATAAAAGTGACTCCTAGGCACTCCTGGAATAGAAAGCCACACTCTATAAAATGGCTCTTTAATTCTGGAAATACAGAGAATCCCTCTAAAATTAAATCAGCTCTATAAATGACTGAAATGATAAATGACAACTGGCCTGCTAAGTTTTTATAGGAGCACTTGGTTGAATTTTAGTTCATTGCAATTTCATTTAATTTCTACTTATTTTAATTGCCTGCACACAGTAGGAAAACTTCTTTTGAGGACCTTGTATTCTGATAGAGAACCCTGTGAGATGGATAAAATATGATTCTTGCCCTGTAGGAGCATATAAATTAGAAAGGGAGAGACGATGCAAACCAACATAGTTAATAAATTAGGAATGGGTCAAGGAGCCTAAAAAGGTACCATATTTCTCTGGATGTCCAGAAATAGGAGAGTTTACTTCAGAGTTCTTTTTCCAGCATTCATAGAGCCCCTATAGTGAGTGGGGTGTCCTGTTGTGTAGTCATTACTAATGGTGTAGTGAAAGAAAGAGAGAGGGAGAGGGTAGAGGAGAGAGAGAAAGAGAGAGAGAGGTTGAGAGCTTGGAAATTGAGTGTGTGCATGTGTCTCCAGTTAAGTGCTCTGTAAAAGTGGTTTGCTCCCTGCCTTTCCAAGCTTATTTACCTTCAGAGATGTTAATAATAGGTCGGCAATGAAATAAACAGAGGAATTGCTACAAATTACAGTAAGTGGAGGACATTGGGGAGAGAAAAAAAGCAGAGTTCTATAGGTTTTTGTGGTTGGGGTGGGCTCTCGCAGAGGTGGTATTTAAGTGGTGCCCTGCTGGAGCAAGCCTAGAGAAGGGGAGGAACAGGGGGGTGTCTTGGGAACTAGACAGAGACAAGATTTTGCGGAGAATCTCATAGGCTCTCTCTGGAGAAGTTTAGATTTTATTACAGAGCACTGGGTAGTCCTTGAATGGTTCGAAATATGGGTGTGACTGGATCTAGTTTGTTTGCAAGGAGATGATTTTAATACTCTCTAGAGAATTGAGTGGAAAGTCCTAGAGTAGGAAATCATTCGAGACTCTTAACAGTAGCAGAGGAAACAGATGACAAATTTCACCAGGAAGCTGACATGGGAAATGGAAAGAATCAAATAGAATACGGCCTAGTGTTATGTAGTCATAGCTACTCAGAAGGATCACTTGAGCCAAGGATTTCAAGGCCAGACTAGGCCAATTGGTGAGATTCCAAAACAAAACAATAGTAAAATAAAGGAAAACTCAATTAAATAATTCACAGTATATTCTGAAAGTAGAATTGTCATGATTATAATGGACTAGCTGTCATGGTAAAGAAAAGAAGAGTAAAATTTTAAACCCTCTCTTGGAATTCTGGTCTGAGAGTTTGGATTGAGAAGAGGATGGCGAGGGAGGGAGGAATATGTTTGGGGACAGAAGTTCATTGCATTGGAGTTGATAAGTTCACAGCAGCATCGGAGCTGGGACTCTGGGAGGAATGGCTCTGAGAGTTGGAGGCAAGAGGACGGGACGGCATCTAGAACTAGTGGTGCCACCTTCTAGCAGAAAGATCTGAAGGCAGCACATGGAACTTGATTGAAACTATCTAGTTCTGTAAGATGTTACTGTTGAGTTTTTAAAAGTCTCAGACTATTTTATAGAATGACTCAATAGTCTAAGTTTGAATGAACTTGACATATATCTACTATATTCTGAAGGTGTGGAAATTTACAGTTGAGAATTGTAATCCAGCCTAGTCCAGTTACCATGCCATCTCTGTAATCTGACGGCCTTGGGAGGGTGAACGGTGATGTGGAATTAATACACCAACTGGCCTCCGTGTGGCTAGGACCTTCTTCTTTATTAAGTTACCCATATCACAGAGGTTACCAGCATTCACATAGGGCGCCTTGGGATGTGATTGGATGAGAGGGCGGGCACAGTGTTCATGGTGGGATATGATTGGATGCAAGGGTGGAAACAGCATTTAGCAATGTATGATTGGTCTGCGTCACCTGTATCTGTGTGTTGCTAAAGTTTCTTAGAAGGGCATCGCCTCTTTTTGTCTGTCAGGAGAGGGAGAGAGAGAGGGAAAGAGATGGAGAGAGAGAGGGAGAGAGACAGAGAGAGAGAGGGAGAGAGAGAGAGAGAATAAGAAGAGTTTGGCCACAGAGAATAACTTGGTAAGAAATAACTCTGTGTTTAACTGTGTGAGAAAGAGCATTAATTTAAGTAGAGTTACTTCTGTAGAGTGAAGGATTCATTGAGGGAAGGGTTCCTTGGCTGTGACTAACTGGGACAATTGTCCTTTTATTGGGGTGGCTTGTGGTCCTTGGGCAGTGTCTGGATACGTGAGTAGATAATTGGCAGACTAGAAGTCTTTTCACTGAAAAAAAAAGGAAGAGCCTATGGCATGTTGTTCTATCTCCTGCCCACATGAAGTGGGTAGTTGTTGTCCCTCTCCCCTTTCCACTTGCACATGTACACAATAAATTGCATATTTCCTCCTGATATTATTTGGGTAGAGGCAAAGGCTAATGTCTGTGCTTTGTCAGTTTGTAGACACTTGGAAATTAGTTGACATTTAATAAATACTTGCAGATTTGCTGAGTACCCTTGTGTACTACATGGATAACCTTAATCATATGAGCCCTCCCAAATTTCTAGGGCTGAATTTATAAACTTTCATGTTAAAACTTCAGATATACCAAGTTCAATCCCTGGTACTTCCAAAAAAAAAAAATCTCTCAGATTTTCAGATATACACTAGCAATAGCAACAAAGATCATGACTTTTTTTTTTTATCCAAGCGTTCTATTTCTCAGTAGGGTTATGCTTTAAGTCATTTATTCTACAGCTAAAACTTGTGTTTGTTTTTCTCAGAGCCATTTGCATTTCATTAATTTGGCTTTTTACAGAGGGCAGCCTGGGGGCGAGGTCTGTGCCTGAAGCCCTTTTAGCCTGCAGTGTTTTGCACAGTAGGTGTGGCCATAGTGGTACTGGTTGCAGCAGTGCAGTCATCATTGGTTCACTGGGCACCATTTTGTTCTAGGCCTTATAATGGGTAGTGATGCCCTCTGTTGGTAAAGATAAGGCTGGGCTTCTCTAATAAAGGGATGCAACAATAACTTGGCCTCTCCGAGGAAATGGATGATTATTTCACCTTCACCAGTAATTCAGTATGTGCGTATTCTACGTTGATGGATGGCTCTGCTTCGTACAGTTGTGCAGGGTCCAGGTGTTTCCATAGTGCTTGCTCTCCATTTGTGTTAGATGTTTTTCTCTCATTGCTGAGACAAAATACTGACACCCACAGTTAGAGGGGATGTGGTCTGTTGGACTCAGAGTTCATAGAGGTTTCAGCCTGTAATTGGCTAGCTCCAAGGGAGGGATGGCAAACAGGCATTGCAGAAGAGAAACAACATGCCATGCACAAGGTAGCAAAAGCAACAAGGGACCTTCACAGTGTCTTTCTACCCCTTTTGTCTTATTCAGACTCCCGGGGATGTGGGCACAGTGGTTTAGTATTCACACCTCTTTAATCCTTGCATCACACATTCCAGAGTTAGCTACCTTCAAAAAAGACTGCAGGAGGCTCTCAGGAGGCATCTAGACACCAGCCACAACACCATCCATAGGATTTGTCTTCATGGGCTCTGTTGTACGAGGAGAGGGGAAAACAGCACAGAGGGGCCAATCCTCTCTGTCTGATAGAGGCTCAGAAGTCATCCCAGCACCCTTAGATTCTGCTGGACAGAACTTCCTTGTTCCAGAAGAAGGGGATTTCCTGGTGAGTATGGAAAACAGGTGCTGGTGCACAGCTACTGATCTCCACTGGAGCTTGTTACTTTGCAGATGAGGGATTTAAACCCCGAGAGATTGGAAAAGTCAGCTTGCCCGGAACCACCTTACACACAGACCTGTTTATGTTTGTGTATAAGGGAGGGGGGCGCACAGATTCTAACCCTGTCATCCCCGATTCCACTCTGTGCTGCTCTCACCACAGTGGTGTTGAATGCTGCGTCATTGGCACAGAGACCTCTGGAGTTCCCAGTGGGACTCTGCATCTGTTAACTTGCCTATGGCTTTAGGGGCAGGTCTCCAGCCATCACCCAGACTTACCTACTTAGCAAAGAAGCTTCATGGCCTAGCATCACAGTGAAAACACAGCACAATCCTAATGAAATAAGCATTTGATTTCCTTTCCTACTGTGCTCTCAATAAAAACAAGGACAAGAAAGCATTCTTGTTTAGGAGCCTACGAAAATACCAGACCGTGGCCCAGAATCAGACACATTCGGATCAGTGCACTTGCTACAGTGATTGTGAGGGACTAGTAGTGGCTGATGCACCTCTAGGTCAGCAAGAATCGGGAAGGAGAGGTTCAACCAAGACTTGGGAAGGAGAAGTTCAACAGCTGCTTCACAGAGATTCAACACTGCTTGGAGACAGCAGTATTTGCATGAAACCCTCTTTCAGCTGGCTTCGGAATCTGAATCTCTTTGAGTTGCTTGCCTAGGTCTGTGCATGACCTTGGCTAATCCTAAACCTGAGACTTCTTGTTTATAAAGTAATGCGGCTTATACCTACTTCCTAGTATTGTTTGTAGCATTAGTTATCAGGGAGACAAAGCACCTTCCACAAGGTAACCTCTAGTTAAAGATAGGGGTCATTAAAAGACAGCCTCAGCAACCACCAGTTGAGCACCTTCTATGTGTCAGGCACCAAGATAGGCTGTAAAATTCAGAGATGAATGATAAAGGTCTTACCAGCTTCCAAGGATGCTTTTAGATAGAGTAACAACCTGAGTTCAGGTGTTGTCCCAGGAGGAGCAATGTGGTCTAATCACACTAGAGCATGTGCTTAATAGATCGTGTGCACTGAAATTGTACAACACCAAGTTGGGTGCAATAGGGTATTCAGATGAAACACTGACATCTTTATATGTTGTTTTAATAGTCCTTATGATACTTGTCAACAAAATAATACTTTTTCAAGACACTGGGTTTTTACACACACTTTGCAAGGTAATAAAATCTCCCATCAATGCTAATAGCATTCTGACAGAGTGAAGGCTTAGTGGTGTGACAGAGAGTGAGGCACCTTGCTCTTTCCTTGATGTACTCTGAATTTCAAAAAGACACAGAAGAATGCTCTTGGTGTTTATTCAGGAATCTGTGCACTCATTTAATAGATACCATTTATCTTTCACAGGGGAATCCATACTCCTGGTATCCTTTTCCCTCCCTGTTAGTTTGGATTTCCTGAAACCCTTTTGCCCTTTGAAGGGCTGAGTGCTGTTAAGTAAATGAACAGGGTACAGGCCTGAGTTTGTGCTGACTGATTTACAACAGGATGGCAAATTCAGTACACAAAACGGGGTCAGACCAAGACCCAGGCTCGGCAGCTCAGCAGACTCCAATAAGCAAGGCTTTATTTGGTGACTTTTTTTCCTTTCTGCTAGAGAGAAGCCTTGGCTGAGGCCTCAAAGGCGTGTGTCCTGAAGCCTGGCAGACATTTCCATCATTATTATCCTTAGTAGAAATCTCGTGGTTGTTATTTTATTAATGGTGATCATGTTAATACTGGCTATGCTATGTTCTATCCACTAAGCAGTCATGAATTAATTATTGCAATTAATTTCCACAGAACTCCTATACTAACTTTCATTAATTCAAGGCTCTTGATTTCTTGATTTAAATAAGAAGTACAGCGATTATTTTTATTTTGTTTTGCCTCCCTTTCTGGATTTAAGGGAACTGACAACTTCCTTCCGTTCTTCTCCCTAGAAAAAGAGATCAGTTTAAATAACTTTACCAAGGCAACACATTATTCACTTAATAAATCAGATTTACATACTTTTTAGAGGTTACTTTCACAGGACACAGGCCTGGAAGCCTCCTGGTCTTATGGTGCAGAGTATTATCAGATAAAGGAAGAATGGTTTCTTAACGGCTGGTAGAAACATCTCATACCAGCCATGATTGGTGAGCACAAGAGAAAAAGAGCTAGACCCGAGAATGGTGAAGTTTACAGCATAGGAAAGGCACAGACAGTGCAGAATTACTAACTGGAACACAAGAAGTATGTGTTTTGTATCTATAATCCGGGGTTGTCACATAGGTATTGTTAGGTTCCTGTCACAGGGGCACAAACTCAGCTGAGAAGGACTGGATAACTTCTAGAAGGTCATGAGATTAAAGGCGCCAGAGCCAGGAAGTAAATGCACATATATCTGACTTCAAAGAGTATACCCTCAGCTTCACCTCTCAGTGGTTTATATAAGATGCATTGGTAACAAATTTTATTTGGTCTTGAACTTCCTTTGTCCCCTACTTTGCATGGTGTCCTTTTCAATGTAAGGTAAATCCTGTATCGTTTTGTTAAAAAGTTCCTTAACAAGGAAAAATCTGGGCCTTGAGAGAAAGTTGTCATTTTAGTGCTCTGACAAAGGGCCTTTCAAGCGGATGTCAAGACATGGGAACACAGACGAGAAAGTTGCAGTGGGGAGGGAGGTAAAGTCTCAGAGCCGTTGTCTGTGATTATTTTGACAACAATGTGTGTATAGGTTGAAGTGGAGGTATACTGAGGAAGATATAGCCTTACTCATATAAGCTATCAGGGAGTGTAGAAATCTGGGTTTCATTTGCTTGGTTCAAGAGCCATTCTCTTTGTCATGGACTTCCCAGGGCTGTGAGTAAATAGTACTAGAGTGGTAGAGGTTGTGGAGTTTGAAAGAAGAAAGACCACTAGTTTAAGGCAGATGCCCAAATTTAACTGCTCCCCAGAGGCGGTGAATAAGTAGTGGAAATGGGAAAGTGCTGGTTCATCTCCTGTCTTCCCTGTTGCCTTAGGCCAGCCATTCTGCTAAAATCTGACTGTTCCTGTGGTTGTTTGGGTAAATTAGTCACAAATGGAGCAGTTTCCTGAAATGATGAGTTTACTCTGTATTTAAGGTTCTGCTACTACTCCTCAGCTTAGGTTTTTGATCTGTTACTTTAATTCAGACAAAATTCTTGGGTTATGTCCGCTCCCTTATCTGAGGCCCCAGGAGGACTTCTGTGCATCAAAGAGCCAGTTGTAAACCCCCACGTGAACGGTGTGTTAGAGATCCAGTGTTTGCAGCCCAACATGTATCACACTAGGTAGAGATCCCAGATGTGGTCACAGGCCAACCTTTGCCACCTCTCAGATGGGATCAAATTCATAGTCCAGCAGGTTTTCAGGGACAGTCCCATGCTTCCTGAGGGTCCTGTGTGCCTTTGGTTTTTTTCTAGATGCCTTTTTCCATCATGGCTCCACAGGCTGATCACCAGCTGTGCACCTGGCATTGTTTTAGTGGGGGTATAAATCCCACAGGTGGAGATTAGCATTTGGAATCTTTATGTTTAGTTCAGTTCTTCTTCTGGTGAGTTAGTTGTCCATAAGTAGACAAAGACTTTTAGAGAAATTCAGTCAAATTTGAAATGGCTTTGCTTCTACCAGATAGCGAGGGAGGTATGTATTATAACATTATATAAGTTAAGATAATATGGCACTAGAAAACCACACAAAAATTAGAATTGTGGTAGAATAAAGACCTTTCATTCTCTTTCAAAAGTAACATGGAGGATGAATAGAAACATGAATCCTACATTTGATGAGACCAAGACTGGTCCCTAATGCTGATCTCCAACAATAGAGACCAAAGGCCTCGTAGGGATGCGATTCAGAGCCCTCCAGATCCTCTGTGTGCCCCCTGTTGTTATGCTGCCACCTCATCCCCTTTTCTCGTGCATGGATCTCTTTACACTTGGCTTTTCCAGAACATCATGTGTATGGAAATGTGCAATTTAATCCTTTTCCATTGTTTTCTTTCACTTAGGAATATGTATTTAAGATTCTTCCATGGCTTGGTAGCTCATTTCCTGCTAGCGCTGCATAATATTCCACCATCTAGTTTATTTCTCCATTTGTCTGCTGAAGGACATGTTGTTTGCTTCCAAATTTGGGTAACTGTGAATAAAGCTACATTTTATGTAATTTCATTTTCTCTACTTTCTTAGCCCATCGGTTACATTTAATTTGTATGTGTTTGTGTCTCTTAACAGTTTGCAGTATATATCCACAGCTAATCCAAATCTACTTTCAAATAACACTCATCTTCTTTATGACTAGTGTGAATACCTTAAAATGACAACATAGTCTTAATTCTTTTTCCTTGTCTCTTGCATCAATACCATTGTTAATTTCACTTATACATAAGCATACATATTCATGAATAGAAGCATAAATAAGTGAATATTGCTAATATTGCTTTGAAGAAACTATTTTGTGTTAAATTAGTTAAGAATAAGAAAAATAAAGGTTTTTATTTTTAATCCACTTATTCCTGTCCTAGTGTTTCCTTTATTTATATAGATACAAGCTTCTGACTTGTATCATTTTTATTTTCTCTAAAGAATTTTTAACATTTCTTGCAAATTGACAATGAAATCCTTCAATTTTTGTTTGTTCAAGAACGTTTTTATTTCTTTGCTTTTGAAAGGTAATTTTACAAATTATAGAATTCTATATTGGTGGGTTGTTTTGGTTTGGGTCTCAAAACTTTAAATGTTTTACTTCTCTTCTTGCTTCTGAGAAGTCATATATTATTCTTTTCATTGGTTTTCCATAGGTAAGGTTTTTTTCCCTTCTCTATAGAATCTTTTAAGATTTTTCTCTCTACCTTTCAATTTTTTTTTTTGGCATTTTCAATATGATGTGCCTAGGTACAGTTTTTCTGATATCTAAGTTCTCTAAGTTTCTTGCATCAATGGTTTGGTGTCTGATATTAATTTGGGGAAAATTCTTAATCATTAGTGTTCTATATGTTTATTTGATTCTTTTATCTTTTCTCCATCTAGTATTTTCATTGCATTGTGTTATAGCTTTTGTGCTTGTTCAATAGTTCTTGGGTATTCTATTCTGTTAATATTAGTCTTTATTCTTTTTGCTTTTCCATTATGGATGTTTCTGTTGTCACATTTTCAAGTTTAGAGATTCTGTAGTTGCATCAACTATACTAATTACCCCATTCATTAGAGAATTTTTATAATCTTTTTTGTTCCTCTCTTAATTTTCATTTTTCTGCTTACATTCCATCGTTTCTACATGTCCGGTTTTCCAGTTAAGACTTTCCTCATATTAATCAGTTTTTAAAGACATTGCTGATTTGATTGTTTGAACATTCCTGTCATCTGTGACTCTGATTTTAGTGTTCGGTCTCTTCACACTTGAGTTTTTGTCTTGTCCTGGGCCTGTTAATCTTTGTTGTCATTGTTGTTGAAAGGTATATCATGATAAAACGGAGCTGCTGTGAATAGGCCTTTGCTGATGCTGTGGTAAAAGGGGAATATTGTGTAGTATTGTGAGTAGAGTTTGTTGTTTCAATTATTCTGTGTCTAGGTACTGGGAACTTCATCTGTGCATCTTAGTTTTCCCTTTTAGGTGAGACAGGATGGCCAGAAGGGGCTGAGATGGACATCTCCATCGCCACAGAAATGTTACGCTCTGGTAACACTCTACCCTCTGTCCATGATTGGGCCCCTGGAATTTTTAACTCAGACAGACTTTTCCACATTGGGTTTCTGCAACTTGTCAAGTACAGTTTGGGTTTCCTGCTCCTTAATGATTGCTGTGGATTCTACTCCAGCAAATTGTGATTCTCTGTATCTACCCTATGTAACCCCAGGTTTTTGGGGGCAGCCATTTGCCCTGTGACCTCATATCTCTGACAGATCTAAAAAGAGTTATCGGTGTTTTAATTTGTTCAGCTTTTTACCTGTTGTCAGAACGGAGTGATGACTTCTAAGCTCCTCACATGGCAGGCTGGAAGCCAGAAATTTCATCTTGTTCTGGAAATAAAGATTTGAACATTTTTATTTTTCCTTGATGCAATCCCGACAGCAGGAACTGTGTGGCAGCCAAATGGTTTATAGAATTTGAAGAGCTTATAAAGAAGGACTTTATATCTTACCCAGTCAAACTTTCTTGACTCTTTTATAGCTCATATAAAATTCCCATTTCGGGAAATATCAGCGACTGATTTTTTTCTGCCTATTTAAAACAACGTGCCAGAAGTAAGCCTATGAGAGGCATTTTGCCTTAATGGTTTTTCCTCTTTGGATATCTCTAGGAACCTGGTGAAACACACAAATGCTTCTTTCCTGCAGCGTCTTTCTTGAGCTCCAACCTTGCTTCAGGGTTTTGAGAACCAACCTGCAGCTTCTGTTTCTCCTTTGCCCCACCTCGTCAGGCTGAGGTGTTGGTAGGAGTTGGCATATGTCTTGTTCAATTGGAAAACACGTTTCGGGATAAAATAAGGTGGACAGGACTGTGTAGGTCTGCAGTCATAGAGACAGTGAACTTTAAAGAAGTTTAGTGATCACCTTGTCCTTACTTCATAGTTTTAGAATCAACACTAGCAACCGTCCCCTCTTCCTTTGCTCTGTCTCCCTTTCTCTCTCTAAACAGGGTCCTGCTGTGTGGCTAAGACTGGCCTTGAGCTTACAGCTGCCTCCTGCGCAGCCTCCAGAATGCCCGGGGAAAAATTACACTTCCAACATCCACATTTTCTATAATACCATTATGTATTGAACTTGCAAGATAAGTGATGAAATGAGGTATGATAAAAATATGGTAAATGTGTAAGTTTTAAAATGTTTACAACAGTAAAATCGCCGCTTATTGCTCTCTGAATAACTGCCCCTTGTTTCAGTCATATTGTCACTTTCTGAGCCAATTCTGAAAGTCCTTTTTCATGGCTGTCTTTAGCTGCACAACCTCCAAAAATTACAGAGGTCTGCGTGTCCAAGAGATACATCTATTACTGATGTGTGAAGAAATGGAAAACACTTCAAATTTACATTTATTATACTTACATAATAAAAGGCATGATTTTAAAATTTGTTCTCAGTTACAATCTAGAAATTGTTACACAAGAAACATAACAATATTTACTAGAGTTTGCAGTATCTCTCATGTGTAATACATTATCAGAATCGCACACCCTTACGGAACACCTTGTTATTTTATGTGTTTTAGGCTTTTTTTTTTTTTTTTGAGACAGGGTCTCACTTTGTAGTTCAGGCTGGCCCTGAACTCACTATGTAGCCCAGGCAAGCTTCGAACTCAGCAATCCTCCTGCCTCTGCCTCCCGAGTGCTGGGATGATAGGCGTGAGCCACCATGCCTGGCCTGTTTTAGGCTGTTTTAAAAAAATTTTTTAAAGTTGATTTTATTGGTACATTTTATGTACATGATATAATCACAGTCAACACTGAAAATTAGTACCAGTATATGACATGGCATAGTTCTCCTTTTTTTTCACATTTCCCTGCCTCTCAAGCCCCCAGTGTCCTACATATATAAGCTTTGTTTCCTTTTATTTTAACCATCAAATTTTTCCCTTCTTTACTTACCCCTATCTCCTTTTCCCTTTGAATATTTTCTTACTATTTTGCAATACCTATCATACATTTTTAGAACTCATATACACTTTCAGTTCCTCATACCAGAGAAAAGATATGGCATTTATACATCTGTGTCCTATTTATTTCACTTATGGGTATGTACTCAAGGTATGTCCATTTGAGTACAAAGGACTCAAATTTATCATTCTTAATGGTAGAATAATACTCCATTTTATATTAAAAAAACCCCACATCTTCTTTTCCAGTCTCCAGTTGATGGGCATTTGGGCTGTTTCCAAGATTCAGCTATTACAAACTGAACTGCTATAAACATGGGTGCACATATGTTGCTGTGATATGAATCTTTCATTCTTTTGTGTATGTACCAAGCAGGGAAATAGAAGGGTCAAACAGGACCTCTTATCCTAGATTTTTGAGGAATCTCCACATGATCTCCACAGTGGTTGCACCAGTCTATATTCCCACCAATAGTGCAGAAGGGTTCCTTCCTCCCCGCAGCCTCGCCAGCACTTGTTGTTGGTTGTTTTCATGACAGCAGCCATTCTTTCTGAAGTGAGATGGAATCAAACTGGCAGCTTACATGTTATGATTGAGCACTTATCAAAAACACACAAGGCACTCGGGAGGCAGAGACAAGAGGATTGCTGAGTTCGAAGCTTGCCTGGGCTACAGAGTGAGCTCAGGGCCAGCCTTAACTACAAAGCAAGACCCTGTCTCAAAAGGAAAAAAAAAAACACACACACACAAGGCTGGGGATTTAGTTCAGGTGGTACCGTGCCTACTTTGGAAGCACAAGGACCTGAGTTCAATCCCTGGTACCACAAAACAAACAAACAACCAAACAGTAAAACATGCAGCTACTCATAATCTAGAACTCACGCAATTTTTCCTTTCTTTCTCCTATTCTAAGCAAAATTTCTTCTCTTAGCAGCCTGATGTAAAAAACATGGAAAACCTAAGAGAACTCTTTGGTTAAAAATTATATTCCTAAGGGGAGCCAGAGATTTAGCTCAGTGGTTCCAGCGCCTGCCTTGCAAGCACAAGGTCCTGAGTTCAGTCCCCAGTGACCACATAGAATGCTGGGCATGGTGACTCACGCCCACCAGCAATCAATACCACATACCACAGTGCTGGGCCTGGTGGCTCAGGCCTGTCATCCCAGCACTCAGGAGGCAGAGGCAGGAGGATTGCTGAGTTTGAGACTTGCCTGGGCTACATAGTGAGCTCAGGCCCAGCCTGAACTACAAAGCGAGACCCTGTCTCAAAAAAAAAAAAAATTATATTCCTAAGAATTGGGGTTAACCCATCATCAGAAGAGTGAATATGCATAGCTCCACTAAGAAGGGTGCAAGAGAAATGCCTTCCTTGCAGTATGTGAGAATTCAGAGAAGATTGTGAACCCTGTCAGGATTTCTGTGTGTTGCTGTGGGATCAAACCTATGCCTTTACATGTGCTAAACCTTTGCTCTATTACTGTGCTATACCTCCAGCCTTGTTCTGATAATCTTCAAATCTTTCTCAGATACCCCCAGACATTTAAACCTTTTTTCTGTAATTCTTAGATATCTTATAGGATTTTAACAGATTGAGGTAATGGTGAGATAGTTTTTCATTATGCTATTTTGAGGGTTTACATATGTAGTACACAGGAGTTCTTTGACACTCACACAGAACGGGTCTCAACACGACAGATCTTCAAATGTAAAAACATGCAATTTTTCCTTTCTTTCTCTTTGAAAATTGTAAAGTATAGCTAACTGGAAAAGTTAATTCCTTCAAAAATATAGTGATTCTGTGAGTTCAGAGTAAAAGTAGTTTGCAAAGCTAACTTTGCCATTTTTTTTAGATCGATTCATTACTATCACTAGGGCTATGAACTGTTTTTTATATCAGAATCATTTTTAGGCCAAAAAGCTTTTTGTTACTTTAGTCAGATTATCTGCTTTCAGAACAAAGCCAAGAATAGTAGTGCCCTGTGAACATTGCTAATTGACTTCTTCCTGTGGACATCCAACCTTAGAGCAAAACCAAATTCAAGTGTGTTTCTCAATAGAATTGCAAATGATTATATTATCATGGTCTTCATTCAGCATCTCACAAAGTCAAATATGGAAGCATTGTAGCCATGAATAATACTAAGAGTGTACTAAGCTCAGCTGATCATATTTTACTCCTCAATACCAATTTCCTTTTGGAATCAGATTTTAAATGCATTATTTTGTTTCTTTTCTTAAGAATGTTTCTTTGTCCAGTGATTCACGTAAAATGAAAATTTTACTCATTTTTTCCTCTGGGCTAACAATACTCTATTGTTGAGAAAGGAGCTATAGGCAGGGAGACAGTGTTGGCCTAAGAAAGACCGGCTGAGGGCACAGGCGTGTTCTGGGAGTGTGTTCTGGGAGAAGGCACAGAGGGAGGTGCCCACCAAGGGGAACTCTTAGAGTAGGAGTTCTGAGAGTTTGGTTGGCCTCCCCTCCCGGGTCCTTCTTTATCCTTCATTTTTAAATTGGAAAACGGAAGAAGATGATTTATCTCAAAAGGCTGTATCCCAGGCTTTAATTTGTTTTTTTTTTAAATTTTGAGACAGGTTCTTGCTGAGTTGTGAAGTTCCCCAGGCTGGGCTAGAACTTGAGATCCTACAGCCTCATTCTCTTAAAATACTGACGTTACATACATGTACTGCCATGCCTGGCTGGAACTCGGTTTTCTAACTACAGTAGCTATGTAATTATTATTGTAGCACACTTAACTTCTGAGGTGTTTATTCATCTTGAGAAAGCTTTGATCTGGAGGATTCTGGAGCCAGAGAATGTAGAGCTAGAATGGATACTTCGGGCCCTGCAACACTACCCATGTTGTTCTAGAAGGTATTTAACTCCACATAGGATATTATGTAGCTTCTACTTAACCACTGCTTCATGAGATAGTCTACTCTGTTTTCCAAGAGTTTTTGAATGATGATCCCTTATCTACTACTCTGTGATTTCTGACAAATGACCTCAATTTGTCTCATTTGCAGAATAAGCTAGAGATGCAAAATCAAATATAAAGGACTGTGTGGTTCCTCCCTTCCAGGAGTAATTCTGGAGGAGGGGAAACATCTAATTAGATCCGCAGTTACGGTCCTGTGGGATAAGTGGCATGGCAGGCCTGTGCGCTCTGTGGTGGAGGAGAAGGATCTGAGGCAGACTGGAGGTCGGGAGAGTGTCCTGATGGAGGTGACCCTGACCTGAGCTGAATTTTGGAGTAGGGGCTGGTAGAGGAAGCAAAGCACGCGGCATTTCGCACAGAAGAGTGCTGGGGGAGAGCGCGGAGTCATCCATCAGCAGGCACTTCTGAGAACAGTGGGTATGTTCTGTGGGGAGAAAAGAGAGAGATTTATGGCACGTGCTGAGGGAAAAGGTGAGAAGACATTCAGGAGCCGAATCCTGTTGGGAACTCGTGGATGAGTTTTGTTTTGATCAGCATTGTTTTGGTTGTATATTTAGAAATTAATTTATAGGTTTCAGCCATCTTAAGACTGTTTATTCTGCTCTGAAACGCAAGGATCAGAAGAAGGTGGATTCTATTGCTGACACTGTGCGAAGCTTCTCTGAACCTTAGTCCTCTCCTCTGTGAAAGGGGGGTGTTACGACTCCTCCCAACCTTTGTGGAGAGAAAAGAATGAATGTAAGCACCTCATACAGTGCCTGCTTCTGGACAGATAGCAGAACAATCCTTGTTACTCTCTTCCCCCCAAATATCTCTGTAACAGTTATATCCAATTCCCTACCTGAGTTACTATAAATACTAACACGATGTTGATGTTTTCTTTCTTTTTTTTTTTTTTTTTTGAGACAG
>PVIC010034053.1:0-19795 GCA_004025085.1 Thryonomys swinderianus
TTTTTTTTTTTTTTAGTTTAGTTTAATCCTTATTGGTACATCACCTGTTAGTTAAATCACACTTAACTATTTTCTGACTGCTGGACTGATTCTTTGATAAGTATCATATTTATATGATCCCATCACTACTAAAAGCCCCACTTATAAATACAGAACACCTTAGTGGGACATATAGATACAAGTTGTAACATTAAATTTTAATTAAAAAAATGAGAATCAAGAAGTGTCATGTACTGGTACAAACTCTCAGTGTTGAATCTGGTCATCATGTGTGTGTGTGTGTGTGTGTGTGTGTGTGTGCGGGTGTGTGTGTGTGTGTGTTACCAGTAGAATTAATTAAGAAAAATAAAGTACATACTGTTGACCATGGTGAAATTAGATTTGGTTTGGTCCAATTTTTTCCCACTTTCCATTCTTCCCCCTTGGCTCAGGAATTTTACCCTACACCATTGTACCTTGTGATTATGTAATATGTTTTTGAGTTTTACAGCAATTTATAGCTAATCGTTTACCTCAGGTCTCTCATAAGAGAAGAAATTCCATGAGAACTACACCTTCGCAAACTTCTCCCTCTCCAAAGCTTGTCCTTTAAATATTGTCACTGTAGTAATGGGATACAATCTAAAAATTTTGTATGACATAATGTGTAGTTTATGAGATAAAACATGCTTGGAATATGTAGTCCACAATATTTTCTATTTTTGCTTTGTGAAAATGTCAAATTACTTTTTAAATTTGAATCTTTAATGGTACATTATACATACACATCATGATCACACCCAATATTGAGATTTTTGTATCAATATATGACACAGTTTAATTCCCATTGTTCATTCTTTCATAATCTAGTCTTGCTACAAATGCTAAGAATGCATCGCATAAAAATGTGCTGTCCTTATTTGAGGACAAACTGTGTACTCTGTGCTGTGCTTTAATAGGGAAAGCAATGTGGCTGGCTTTCGCTTGGGTTCTGCATTTGTCCATTTTTTTTTTTTTTCTGGGAATCAGTTCAGTTCTGTAATTAGCATGTCATGGTAACGGTGCTAATGGTCTCACTCTCTCCAGGCCTTCATAAGGACCTTGGGCCATTTCTGCCTCTTTACAGACACAGCAACCATGGAACCACCTTCATGACAGAACCCAACAGGGCAACAGAGTAGACTTTGCTTTCAATTCACATCTGTGCTGCCTACTGGCCAGGCAGTCGGTGCAGCCACAAAGGGGACTGAATATTGTGTTATTATTAACCTATGATTTTCGCCACATTGGTTTTTGTCTTGCTTTTCTTTTTCACTTCTCATAGCATTTCTTTAAGGCAGAGGGTTTGAGCAATGTAATTAAAAACAAACTCTCAAAACAAAAATCTTCAGGAGAAAGATAATAAAGAAAGAAATACTTGTTCTCATTAAATAAGCCATAAACCAGAATGTGATGTGCATCCCAAAGAAAGTGGTAAGAGATTGCAGGAATAGAAAGAAATCTCATCCTTCTCCTTAGCTAAGCAGGTATAGCTCACTATGTTCATGTTTTCAAGAGAAACAATAACCAGTCCTAAAGCGGGAGAACTTGACAGCATTGTGTGCCATGTATACTTGTTTCTAGAATCATCCTGTAATCGATTGACCGAGAGGGCTAGTTAATTGGGAGTACATGGACAAGAAACAATTTTTCAAACTGTGATTTTACAAGTCAGGCTCTCTATTAAGAACTTATTTTCCTATGCACAAAGTAAGTGAGGACCAGCAGTTATTTCTCTAGACTTTTACATTTCAAAGGTAGACCTTTCAAATTACTGGGAAAAATATTCCCAGATCATGGAACTGGCCAAAGCTCTGTATAATTTACAAAAGTATTTATATACATTTCAAAAAGTGGATAGAATAGGTAAGATTAGAAGGTTTTCAGTTAAATGTTATATTAAAAAAACAGAGTATATATTTCTTCCTTTTTTTAAGAGATGTAGTCTTATATTTTTAATTTATATTTGTCTTTCCAAAATTATATTTGTATCTCAAAAGTAGTTAATTTTTTAAAAAAATATAATATTTATTTATTGCTATTTGTGGGATTTTATATTGAAATTTGTTTGATCATTGCATTTTTGGAAATAAAATTTCTGCCTGACATTGAATCCACATGTGTGGAAAAATTAAGTACTGAGGTATTGTTAGATAGGTTTAATATAATTAAATTTTTTCTCTCCCATTCATGCTTTTCTCTATTTCTATTTTAAAGTATCAAACTTTAGAGTATCAAACTTCTATTTTAGAATATCAAACTTTAAGTAAAGTTTGATTTAGAAATCACAGAAACAAACCAGGTTTCATTTCAGAAAGACTAGAATTTTGATTTAAAGCTGAGGCTGATGGACCCACAGCCTAAGTACTCATAGTCTAAATTATCTTAGAAAACCAATTGTTCAGAAGAAGGACAGAGTAGAAGGTAGCAACAAATCCCTCTGCCCTCATTCAGTGCGTAATTCTTACCTCAAGAGTGGAAGGATCGGCAGAGAAATTTCAAATAAGATTCAAAGACCTGCTCCCTAGAAAAGGGGCCCGTTTTTGTCTAGTAACAGCAAGCTCGATGTGGTTATAGGTGAGCTGAGGATAAAGCTCTGTTAAGGGGAACGAAGGATGTCTGTTCTGAAGTTTCCAGAGTTCACAGAACATAAGGGATTCCTGGGAAAACCGGAAGGGGCCACGACCTTTGGAAATCTAGCCTCAGGGAACTAAAATGAAGGGTGTGGGTGCTGCCTGCCCTAAGCAGTATGAATAAAGTAAACAACCAAACACACTTAATTCTCAGTGGTCCAGGAAACGGAACAAGGGAGTAGGGCTACGAAGTAAGAAGCCAGGGACCTGACGCAGGACTGAGGGTTGTGCCTCCATAAGCTACTTGGGCTCACCAAGAAGTCAAATAAACCTTTGCTCCTCTTAACTTTAGGTGCCAGGTATTTTGTCTCAGCAATGAAAGAAAAATAACTGAAATACTTCTCTAGGGTGGAGACGTAAAAAACACATTCTGCCCTCGTGATCCAACTATCTGCTGATGAGGGGTCTCCAAAGACACAGGGGCAATGGGATAGATAGAATATAGATATTTCCACAGGGATGGTGTAGATATAGATATAGATAAATACAGAGGAAATAGATAGGAATCTAGGTTCAAATAGAGATAGGCATATAAAGAAGAATTTACTAGAGCTGGGCGCGGTGGCTCACGCCTGTCATCCCAGCACTCGGGAGGCAGAGGCAGGAGGATTGCTGAGTTCGAGGCTTGCCTGGGCTACATAGTGAGCTCAGGGCAGCCTGAACTACAAAGTGAGACCCTGTCTCAATTAAAAAAAAAAGAATTTACTAGAGGAATATGAGTGAAAATTTCAGAAGCTGAGAAATCCAAGGATAGGATAGAATGCCTGCGTGTGTCTCAGTCTAAGTAAGAAGCCTGAAGAACTAAGGAAACCAGTGTTATGAGTCGCATTTGGAAGCAGCAAGTCTGAAATCCCTGAGAGGCTGACGGGAAATGTCGCAGAGTCCAAAGGTCTAAGAACCTGCTGTTTCGATATCGGTGGAATAGAAGAAAAAGTTGTGCCACTTTGGAAGCATAAGATGGAGACAGTTCATCTTCCTCTACCTTTCGTTTCTCCCAGATGTCTCGCAAAGTCCTTGCCCACACTGAAAACAGAAGGTCTCCACTCAGTCCACCAACTCATATGCCAGGCTCCTCTGAAAATATCCTCACAGTCGGCAGGAACAGTTGCCACACATCTCATTCCCCAGTTAGGCTCACACCTCAAACCACCTGTCACATCTCCCAGCAGCTTCACTTGCAGGTACTATATCAAGAAGTCAGGTTTTAATGCACACCTTTCAAAATGCTGGCAATGTTCAAACCATGCAACATAATACACCCAGAGAAGCCCCCTTGGAGGATAGAACGCTACAACCAGAATTAGTGAACAGAATTATTTCTGTCTAATGGGCCAGATAGATAATAAACAATGTAAAAACCAAATAAATAATTTGCATTTTATGATAACTAATAGTAGGGCTGTAATAAAAGTGAACACATATTCCCAGGAAAGATGAATTAAGAGTAGAAAAATGAAGGAAGATGAGTAAATGATAACACTACTTATGAGAATCATATTTGAGCAGAGTCGAGAGTGTATGTGGAGGAAAACATTGTAACCAGAAACATAATCAGAATAGACTCTAAATTTTAAAAGCATCTGTGAGAGAGAGAGAGAGAGAGAGAATGCTGTTAATAACAGTCAATAAAAGGAATAATTACAGCACCAACAGTAACTTTGCATTATAAATTGTATTGGTCTAATGGAAGAGATGGTTAAAATTTTAATGCAAAGTCACGTGATAAAGTTTGGGAAATATAATAACAGAAAAATTAAAGATATTTAAAAGTACCCAAATTACATGACAGAACTCAAAGTGCACGCTTGAGAGCCAGGAAAATAGCACTGTCAGCGTGGGTAAGTGGGGCTTCGCTGGATTTACAGGGCCAGCGCTGTTTCCTTTGAGCTCGATGCCCCTGTGCGTAAGACTGTAGGGCGGAGGAATACTCCAGGGACCTCACAACAGTGCCGCGTGCAAACTGGTATCAGGAGGCTGATGGGTGTGTGATGGAAGGATGAGGAGGCCGTGCTGGAAGCTGAAGGGTTGTGCTGGAAGCCAAGAGGTGACATCAAAGAAGAGGAAGAGCTCCTCTGAAGCAACAGAAGCCGATCAGTCATTCTTTGTTCCCCCTTATACCATCCACCCTAGGGTTGTTCTTCCATATTCTTGGGTCTAGAATTGCTGAGCCAGTATCGTTGAGCTTCGTCATCCATATCATCCATAAACCGTCATAAGCTTTCTCCATAAACTCTCCTTTCTAGTTTAAACATCTAAAGCCACGATGAAGAACTCAAGTGGATAAGAAAACACACAGTCGACGAGAACTGTAGTGAGTGCCTAGAAGTGGAAGGCACCCTCCAGTTAACCATGCTTTCAAAGCACAAAAGAACTCAGGGAATAAGTCCTGCTAAAAAAGAGAACACGTTCTTCTACCAGTCAGAATTACAAAAAAGGAAATACCTCACCACTGAAGTATCCGGAAGAAACCTCTGTCCTGGCCGACACTTGGATAGTAGCCTTGCTAAGCCAGGCTCCGGTTCTTGGGCTAAGGAAGTATAAGATAACTGCTACTGATAAAAAAGCACTAACTATGTGGTAGTGTGTTACATAGTGAAATATGACTAACCTTGTAGTTGTTGCTTTTCTTTCTATTCATGCATCCCTGAGGTAGCTGCATTTTAAGAAAATCTTAAATATTTATTGTCAAATTTCAAAGAAATAACTGTCACTTTTTAAAAGTTTTTATAATTACCTGTTCTTTCTAATACATTTTAGAGCTATTTGTGATTGTACAAAGAATACAGAAATAATTATAAATATTCTGCATTTTTCGCAGAATATTTTCTGCATTTTAAAACAGCAATTCTACATTAATTGGAATGAATCTGACTTAGGATTTGAGAGTCTCAAAAGCCTCTAAAATTATATTGATTAATGATGATTTCTTCAATTTTATAATGAAGGATGACATTTAGTAAGACTTTTCAGAAGTAGTGTTCTTGAGTATCTATGAATTTAAATGTATGTAACCATTTCATTCACATAATGTATGTCCTCTATTACTGATTTTCCCCTTAATCTAGTAATTTCTAAAATAAGAAATGTGAACTTTTAGTTTATAATATGTCTTATATTTAAGAACAATTCATACTCCTTAGCATATTTGTTCTTCAAAGCCAAAATAACATGTTTTAAGATTTTATTATTTTCCTTTAATTTCCAATGTTTTATGAGTATTTGTAGTTATCTAATAAAATCAAATTCATAAATTGTTTAATCAATTTTCAGTATAACTCTAAAAGTATATAATCATTCATATTTGAAAACTGCATGATTGAGAGTACAACTAGATAGTAGTAATCCATATTTCTATAACAGTCGCAATTTATAAAATAATGCTTTAAAATTCTGAGCTCATAGGACTTTCTGCTTATTATAAGTGTCACTAAACCTATGTTGGACATGAGATTAAGAGGCAGAAACTAAACTATCATCCGACTCCAGAAAGATCCTGGCCACGTTCTGTGTGTTCCTCACCTCCAAGGAACAGGAGGGTGGAATTGGCCATTCCACATCTATGATGAGTACAGTTCTCATTTCCTGACTCTCAAGCTTGTGACTTGGCCATATGCTCTTTGCACAGTTGGGTGTACTGTGCCTCAAACTATTCCCACCTTTATGGTTTAATAGCTCATTTAAGTGGCCATGATTGAAAATAGTGAAAATATACAAACTATTGCATGTCCTTGGGAGTGTTCAAGAAGTGAAAATTTTTGAGACGTGGTTATGTTATTCTACAAATGTCTTTTCCTCAGCAGAGGCAAGGTGAAAAAAAAAATGTAAGCAGCCTTCATGTGATTCTGGGAGAGGAATCAAGGCAGTAAAGGAGAAATTCGATTTTATGGATTTGAGGACTAACAAGCTATTTTCTTGGTAAGAATGTGAATTGTTAGCATAACTAATGTGCAAAGGTATTGAGGTTTTCAAAAAAGTAAAAAACAGGAACAGCATATGACCCAGCTGTACCATTCCTTAACTGATACCCGAAAGAACTGAAGTAGAGAGACTTGGAGGCCCATGTCCAGGTTAATCAGAGCACTGTTCACCACAGCTGTGCAATAGAATCAGCTTAGGTGCACATCAGCAGATAAATGGATAAGAAAAAATGTGTTAAGTGTACAACATGGAACGTTTTCCATCCATATCAAAAATCGTACCATTTGTAGGTAAACAGACGAAATTAAAAATTATGACAGTGAACAAAATAAGTCAGACTCAGAAAAGTACCACATACTTTATCACATTATGTGGAATGCAGTAGAAAGAAGGTGAAGTAAAAGTAGAAAGCCCACTATGAAGGAAGGGAGATGGGCCCTGGGGAGGGTGAAATGGTAAGAGAAAGTCACAGGGAGAGAACAAGTAATCTAGTAATCTAAGCACATAACAGGCCAGTATGGAAATGACACAAAAACTATATTAATCAGTACAACTCAAATACACTAATCACAATAATTCTACTGACAAAATATATATTTCTCACTGCATTAAAAACATTTCATCATTTTGAGCAGACTTATACAATACTACTGATAAAAATATAAAATAGAAATGCAATTTTAAGATATAGTTTTCAGTATAATCAAGCCAGGGTGATATTAATACATTTTTATTTTAAAATTCCTTCACCAGCATTTTGATACAAATGTGAGTTAATAATGAATACAGGTGAGTAAGTTAGTGTATTCTAGAACTCACACTTATTGCTAATGTATGAGTTGAAATGAAAAATACAAAGAATAAACCTCTAATAATCACAGAAGAGAAAAAGAGAGCTGAGCTTCTTGGGGGGACTAGCACTCAAAAATCAAACTCAGTCAAAGATATATTAAGTGTCTATGAAGTGTTGACGCCACATCTCATTATAAAAGTTAGAAGTCAAGCAAGACATCTAACCTTGAGGAGTTAGAGGAACATGTCAGGTAGATGGATAGATATAATTGAAGTAGAATAATTCTATTATTATTTGAATAATGCAGGGAAAGTGATATTATGGAAAAGGTTAAGTGATTATTCTAAACATTCGGCAATATTCTCAGAAGTTTTGGACTTAACTTTGAAAGACACATGAGATTTATATTCAGGGAAATAATTCACATTACTGCAGGGTCAGATAGAGTGGGGATGAGAAAAGTGAATTTAAAAAAAGAAAACACTATGTGGACAGCTGTGACAACCACCCTGCTATCAGAATACATATTTCCACAAGAATAAAATGAGAATTCAAGGAACACAGTACTAAATCATGAAAAATAAATTCCCATTAAAATATGTAGAATTGCAAGAATAAATAAACAATTGAGCCAGGCATGCTGATTTATTCCTGTAATCTCCACACTACCGAGGCCCAGCCCCAGGCCGTAAGTTGAAGCTACATAGTGAGTTTAAGGCCTGAGTACACAGCCAGACCAAATATAAAAAACAACCAAATTAATTAATAATAGACTAAATTGCCTCTCAATTATTATTGGACTTGTTGAAAAAAATTAAAACAAAAACTCGAGGATATTAGCTCCTGTTTGCATATACTATTTTACTTATCACAAATCCCCCCCTTTTCTGTTGTTTTTAACTCTACTTACAAATAAAAGAATGAAGATAATCATGTTGCCCAAGATTGTCACCAGAATTTCCCGCCTTTTGATTCTCCTGGAAGGCTACCTCAAATCGAGTAGCTCCTTCTCGAGGTGGTTCAACAAATAAACTTTACTGGGTGCTGGGTTGCTCCCTTCTCCTTCTGGAGTTGGATTCCGAGTTATTCTCATCTTTAAAAAAAGACTTGAATGAAACAGGCAAAAAGCAGAGGCAGAGTTTATTTTAAAAAGTGAAGGCGAAGAGTGAGGTAGAAACTGGTTCCGCAGAGCGAGCTCAGGCTGAGGAAAAGAAGACAAAGCGAGCTAGAAGAGCACCCTGCAGGAAACAGGGTGTGACAAAAGTCACAGTAGCGTGTTCTTCTTGGGCTCTGGATCCTGTTTGCTGCCCAGATCTCGAGGAAACCTGCGAGCCCTTCTACATGTGGGTCTTCACAGGCGGTGCTGCGATCGTACCACTCAGGCAGCAGTCAGGTGGAGGGATCCTATTGAAAACCTGCTGGAGCTCTTGGAAGTCCACGTGCAGCGCTTTGAGCAAAGGTCGGCACACGGGCCGGAATCCCTGACTGCGGGCCACGCCCACCTCCCCAGCCGGCTTTGGTACGCCCACCTCTTTCAGGTCAGAGCAACGCGTACAGATAAGATTCATTCCATTTTGTATCCCTGACCTAACGCAAAGACTCTACTCTGTAGGCCCTGCCAGGAGACCTTCCGCTGTATCCCCGAAGTAACTGGGAAATTATTGTAAACCATGAGGAAAATGACAACTGCTGGAATTTGAGCGTATTTAAATTATGACAATAGATGAAAAGAGAGTCAAAGAAAAAGAGGATTTAAGATTCTAGAAGGAAGGGAGAATTCTAGAACCATTCTAGTTATTGGCTTACGTGACAGAAATGTCAAGTGAAGCCCTTATGGGCAGTGAGGGCCTTGTGGACACACTAGGTGGAGGCCAGTCATGCTGTAGTCAATTTAAAGCCTGTCAGAAATCCCAGGAGACATATGCAGTCAGCAGGAGAACACAGACGTGGTCAATTAAGCACACAGATACCTTGTTAGCATGCATTTATCTCGTAACTGAACATTCCCTCGATTTTCTGTTATTGTTGCAAACCACATTCATTAGAGCCTAGAGGTGCAATTATTATCCTTTATTGTAATGTTTGCTGCTATTTCTTTTTTTTTTCAAGATCCTGGAGTGGTGGATTCCACCCTCCGCTGATAGAAAACCGCAGCATACCCTTCATCGTGTTCTCCACTTGTGAGGTCTTCCCTGGTTTCCCTTAAGCAAAGTTTGTCTACATTTTATTCGAAATGTCATTATTTAAAATTAGAATAATTAAAAGTTCTATCCCACATTAATTATGGAGAATCTCACACAGATAAGAAAGTGCTCTTTCAGAAGCTTAGATTGCAGTACTTATAATGATGGAGGGTCAGATTCTACCCTAAGGCTAGCTGATCACAATTAAAGGTCTCTTCAGAGTGGTGATCTAACACTGTTATCAGACTCCCGTATAAGTAAAATCATTCTTCCTGGAGTGTGGTGAGTTGAAGGAAGGAAGTTGTGTTAGGGAGAAAACATGGTTTTGAGGAATCTGGATGGACAGGCTGCTTATTTCAATTACAAAAAGTCACACCGCCAGGGGAAAAACTGAGGAACAAGGACGGAAGGACTACTTCTTTCTTTCTGTATTGATGACAGAGGAACTAGCAATTGTCTCTACCCAAGAAAATTTCCACCTATACCCTACCACACGAATAAAACTTTAGGCTACTTAACAATGACAAATTAAAATAAAATAGTGTAAATTCTGTAAAAAGGATAAAAAGAAAAACCCTACCTGCAGCTATATAGTCAATAAATTGTCCTTGTCGATAGCCTGTCTCACGTAAATTCATCCTTTCAGAGGATTAACTTAATGCATTAAATAAGACAAAATACCCTCATGAAAGATAACCAAAGGCAGAAAAACATAAAAGCTAAGACTCTTGGTATGCAGTGCTCAAAAACACACAGACTTTTCTTTTCTGCAAGACAGAAATCCAAAAGAATTGTAAATAGTGCCACACAGCTTCATATCCTGCACATGAAAGAACAGCTTTTAAAACATTTATATTCTTACAAAGGCTACTGGCTTCTCAGTCATTCTCTCCAGAAACATCCATGTGCCCAGTCAGCGGTCATAAGGAGGAAGATGTTGCTGTTTCTCCACTTACTGTCATGTCTGTTCACACGTATGTGGCACTCTGTGTAATTCAGAGATGGTAGAATTTAAATTTAAACCCAGGGTATGGATTTTAAATTCTTGCATTCAGCCACTCAAGGAAGTTAAACCTGTGAAATAATTAACTAATTCAGCAAGTAATTATCTAAATTGGCTGGTGAAAGCTGACTTCAATAACATTTTAAAAAGCGTGAAATTGAGGGTCAAGCAAAGACATACAGACAGAACAAAAACGAGAAACTGTAATTCTAAAATTGTAGTTTTAAGATGATCCCAGGTTCAAAACACAAATTTTATCAGTTTCCACATTGCTCCATATCTCTATTCCTTAAGCTTGTTTATGCTTCCCAGAATTTAATACAAGTATGTCAAAATACTGAGCCATGAAAATTGATTATTAATCAAGATTTATGCTATCAAATTATAGCAAAAACATTTCTGATGTTTAAATAATAAATGGCTAGAAACAAAATTCAAAGAGCCTCTAAAAGTAAGAATTCACTTCTGAACAAAAATAATTCCCATAATCTTTAGATAATATATCTTGGGAAAGAAAGCAGTAGGGCTATTTCCCTTCTCTATATTTTATCATCAGATTGACGTGTTGTTAGAGAGAAGCATGGAAGGTTGGAAGAGGATGTTAAATTCGGCTAGCCAATTTTGACAGGATAACCCAGGTTTTTATGTAGTTTTTATGTAGTATATCCCCAAAGCACATTTGAAATTGCCTTTGCTCATTATTTGTTCAGATAGTTGTATGACTGAACATTTTCAAATATCTGATATCTGATTAAATTAGAAACCACTGAACAAATAGTGTTGTTCCAGGAATTGATGACAGTCATGTTTCATAAAATAATCATTTAGGTCTCGAGTTGAGCAAAAATGTATTTATACCATTTCCTTTGAAATTACACTCCTTTCAAACCACTGAATACATTTCTATACTTCAATTTAAACCTTACCTACAAATGATACTGTATTCATTTCAGTCTAAAAACTAGAAACTGACATGGTATGCCAAACAAGAAAGTTTAAATAGAAAGGCTCAGATGACTATAAAATGATGGGTAATGCCAGGGGAATAAAGACAAAGAAAAGGCTTTGTGAGCTTCAAGAGTAGCATAAAAGTCCCCCAAGAATGCCCACCATGTCCACAGCCACCTCAACACTGAGGGAAGTTTCAGGGAAGTATGTATTCAAAGGCCACTGAGAAATTCTACATCTAATGAGTCAAAACAAGATCCAAAGTGTAATATTGTGGTGGGTTACTACCCTGTACCTGTCAAATAACCCACCAGAAAAATATAACTCCAAATACTTTTTAATCTTATGTAAATATGCAAGTGTACTTTTCTTAGAGATGGAATACATTTGTAGTTTAATGTTGCTATATGAATGTACTTTGATAGTTTGTCTCTCAAAGCATAGATTCCTATATATAATTTATTTAATAACCAGCTTCTTCTTAAATATTTATGATTATTTTATTTTGATATATTAAGTTGTTTTATAATTGTGCATTTAGATATATGTTTGAGTTGTTTATTCTAGTCCACTGTACATGTCTGGTCAATTGAAACAAAGTAATTCATCATTAGAATTACTATAGAGTCATAATATTTGAACAGATAAGTCAATTGATCTTTTATCCTCATTTCTCCTTTTTTATGGAAACACATCTTTAAAATTTTTTGAAATTAGAAACTTCTCAAGTTCTCAAAATTAAAGGATTTTTACTGATTGTAATATGCTATATACATATTTTCTTTAAATATTTTAAATAAGTGCTATCTTTCCATTAATCAGAATTACACTTCCCTTTAAATTAGGCTTTTGAAATATTATTTACTTATAACAAAAGCTCTTTTTGGGGGGGGGCACTGGGGATTATACTCAGGCCCTTGTGCATCCAAGGTTTGGGTGGTACCACTTAACCTAAATCTGCAGCCAAAAACCTCTATTTTTGAGCATATGAATAAAGGAGACTGAGTAAGCGCACAGAAGCATTTCACATGACCATTGTCAAGATATATTTTCACCACAAAATTAGATGCTCCTCCATCTTTGGAATACATCTAGCAATGCTCTAAGTTTTATTTTCTTGTTGTTTTGTTTTCTTTCTATGAATTCATATAATTGGAATCATGAAATTTATTGTCTTTACCATCTTGCTTCTTATACTATTATGCATTCAATGTTTATTACATATTCAGGTGGGAGCAGGTTTTGACAGTTTCTCCTTTCAGTCGCTGAATATTATTACACCGTGGTGACATGTTCTATTTGCTTATCCTTTCAAAAGTTGATGTACTTCTTGTGTTTCATATTCTGCGGTTAATATTGGAGTTTTATATCGTTTATTGCACTGTTGCTTTTTCATAAAAGGAAGAATTCTCTATTGTGTTTACCCCATAGAACATGGAACATGACCTGACAAATACTTCTTGAATAAATAAGGGAAAAAGTTCTGGTGATTATAATAGATGACATCTTTTCACCAGAGTTTATATTTACATTTAAATTTGGTGAATTCTGTTTTGCCTCATAATTTTTTTATCTTGTCAGATAATGAATTCCATTCATCTACATAAAAATTTTGGCTTCTGTTGCAATGGTCAATCTATTGGAAGCATTATTGCCTTTTTAAAACTTAATATTTTATATATTCATTATGCAATTGTAAAGAAATACTTGGAGTATAATTTAAATCCAAATGACAACTATTTCGCTTAAAAACCTCTAGAGTTTCAGAATTTTACACTTGATCTTAGCCAAAAGGCCGAGAAACGATAGAGTTTCAGAATTTTAATGTTTTCAATACTAAGGAAGTGTTTATATAGCTCAATGGAAAATGTTTTTCTTCAATGTTTCTCTCATAGTTTATAATTTAGAGTTATAGAATTTTCACTAAAATTATCAAAAATTTTCTCAGTAATTAGTGACAGTATAACATTTTACATTTTAACTATTAAGCAATTATTGTTTCTATTTATTTATTTATTTTAACTCAATATACTGGAAAAATGGTCCTAGTGCCCTTCCTTTTATCTTAGTTTCCTCGATTTTCACATTGTACTTTTTCAAGACACCACATGTGAAAGAAAACTTGTGACGATTTTTTTTCTGCATGTTTCTTATTTCACTTAGCAGGATGATTTTCATTTACATGTCTTTCTTGTAAGTCACACAGTTTTCTCCTTTAGGATTCCCTAATACTCTCGCGTATTTATAGGAAATTTTTCTTTATAAATTAATCCATCCAGGAGCACCTAGGCTAATTCTATTGTGAATTATTTCATGGTAAATACTCTGATGAAGATAACTTTTTTCTTCTTCCAAAAAAGATTATTTTACTCTTCATTATGGTAGATTAATAACTTCATTGCACATACACCCCATATATTGTTTGTTTGTTTGTTTGTTTTTGAGACAGGGTCTCGCTTTGTAGTTCAGGCTGACCCTGAGCCCACTATGTAGCCGAGGCAAGCCTCTAATTCAGCAATCCTCCTGTCTCTGCCTCCCAAGTGCTGGGATTACAGGTATGAGCCATCATGCCCAGCACCCCATATATTCTTTATCCGTTCATCCACATTTGAGCATCTGGGCTGAATCCATCACTTGGTTATTATGAATTGTGCTGTGATAATATGAGTGTGCAGATATTTTTATAGCATGCTGACTTTGAATCTTACATTTGTAGCTAGATCCCATGGTAGCTCTATTTTTAGAGCCATTTTGAAGGAAGTGTGAGGGAATCACAATGTAGTTGTAGTTTGTGTTTCCCTGGAAGCTAAAGATGTCAGCGTTGTCCAGGCATGGTGTACTCTGGGTAGCTGAGGGAAGAATAAGCTCAAGGTTGGGCTGGGCCCCTCAGTGACCTTGTGAGAACCTGTCTCAAAAATGAAAACACCTTTTAAACCAAGGAGTGAGGATATAGCTCTCTGTGAAAGCCCTGGGTTCAATCTCCAGTGTATCTAAACATACTGAGCTTTTGTCTGTATTTCTCTGTCCATTATCTCACTTACTGGATTACTTATTCCTTTGTGTGCTTTGAGTCTTTATACATTCTGGATATTAATTGCTTTGCTGAAAAGTAGGTGGAAAAGATTTTCACTCACTCCTGTTTCTCTGATCAGTTGTTTCTTGTACTGCACAGAAGCTTTTTAATTGGACATGATCCAGTTGGTCTATTCTTGCTACTATTTCCTGAGCCATTGGAGTTCTATTGAGCAAGAAATTGCCCATACATATATTTTGAAGCACTTGCCCATTTTCTTTGGCTAGTAGTCTTAAAGTGTTAGGTCATATAAGAACTTTTATTCATTCCAAGTTGACTTTTGACCAGAGTACGAGGCACATAATTTCAGTGTTTTACACGGAGTTATCCAGTTTTCCTGTTTAATTTGTTGAAAACACTCTTCCCCAAGGTATCTTTTCACACCTTTGTCAAAACTCTAATACTGACAGTTGTATGAATTCGTGTACAGGTCCTCTCTTCTATTAAATTGGTCTATGTGTCTACTTGGTTGCAAATATGCCCATAATGGATTTGCAGAGATAGAAATCAGAAAAACAACTCCATTTACAACAACTTCAACACCAATAAGTTATCCAGGAATAAACCTAACCGTGGAGGAGAAAAACTTCCACTGTGTATATTATGAAACACTGAGGAAAGAATCTGAAGAAGATAATGGAAGATGAAAATACCTCCAATGGTCACAAATGTGAAGAACTGATATTGATAAAATCAGCATACCGATAAAATCCAGTTACAATTGCCATGTACTCCTCACCAAGAAATCAGTGTCATTCTTCGCAAACCGGAAAAATATTCCTAAAATTCACGTAGAAGCACAAATTTTCTGTAGGTATCACTTTCCTCCTGAGGAAATACCTTTCGTACCTACCTAGGGAGAGGAGGTTTCAGAGAGTGCAGTGCGAGGCTGTCTGAGTCCAAGGCAGAGCTGTCGAGAACACGGCAGAACAAAGGTCCGGGGCAGGCCGGAAACGGAGAGAGAAGGGCGGAGCCAAGACAAGGACGCGCTTTCCCAGTTCGCACCCAAGTCACCTACTTCCTCCCACCAAGCCCTGCTTCTCGCAGCGCCCTCAGCTGTGCGCTCCTCAGGGGAGGAGCCGTGAAGGCGCTCGGCACGGCCCAGCCACCCTCCAGGAGCCTCACCCAGAGCAGCACAGTCACAGAATCGCCACTGTGAGGACGTCACGGTTTCAAAACACTGTACTATGGAGCCATTGTAAACGCATACACACACACACACACACACACACACACACACCTACACAAACACACACACAGCATAGGCTCCAGTAGCTCATGTACCAGAATACTATATAAAATTTTTACCTCAGTGGCCAAATGATTCCTTCAGAAATTCTCTCAAAGACATTTGCTTTTGCGGAGACAGTGTGAGCAGCAGGCTTTTCCCAGGCTGCACCTCTCTGTTCAGGCGGTTGCATTTCCTGTGTGAGACGAGAACACAGTCGAGGCACTGGCGTCCTTCTGTCCTGACTCAGAAGGCTGCACTGTGTCCGCTCGACGGCTGCTGCTGAGGGTGTGTGAGGGACGGTGGGAAAGAGCTGGGTCGGTCCCAGGGAGCCTGAGAGAACTTTCAGCATACAGGTTTATAGGAAGCTAGAAAGAGACTGCACAACTGTCGCATGTATTCTTCATTTAAGTTGTTCCAGTAAAACCATTTCACCTAATTGTAAAACAATATCAAGATCAAATTGATATTGGTCATCAATACAATATTTAGATTTTAACAATTTTTATAGGTGCCCTTTTGTAAGTCTTATGGAGTTCTGTACAAGTTTAATATGTGTGTGTGTGTGTGTGTGTGTATATATATACATACACACACGTATTGTAATATTCTATAGGATATATAACTATCAAAGTATTCCTTCATGCTATGTCTTAAAAATTATGCTCAATATCCTACTGTCTTACACCTTAACAATCATGAATATATTCTTGGCATCTGCAAACCTTCATGATGGGAATGTTACCTAAATGGTCATAAGTACCTTTTGAAGATTTTACCTCTTCTTGGTCAGTTTACTACCCTGGAGAATTTATCAAACCAGTGTTCAAGTAAACTATTTCCTCTGTAGGAAGACAGAACACTAAACAAAAAAAGAAACTTTTGTCATATGTATTTCAGCAAATTCTGAGCAGCTCCTAAATGGAATGTTGTATTTTTAATTCTGTCAGAGACTCTAGAAATTAGCATGGATATGATTTTAAAGTAAAATATTCATATCTAGTATTCCTACAACCACAATATTTAGTTCATATCCAGACCTGTACAAACTCTATGATTTATGTACATGTTTCCTTAAAGTACTAACTTTGTTGGAAAACAAATTCAATGTTCTAAAAAAAAAAAGTAGCTGCTTTAAAAAAGCTATCTTTTATGAGGTCTACAGCAACCACCTGGGATAAAATGAACACATATGACCAGAAGGGGAATCAGCCTGTGTTTAATATTTATATTAGATGCCAGCTCACATCATCATTGCCTCTTGTGAAAACTGGCACAGAAATTGTAATTCTAAAGAAATCCTGGCTTCTGTGATATCTTCCATGCCTTTTATTCTGAGGAGAATCACAATGTTCTGCAAGGAACTATCATTGACTAAAAACAACCTGTGTGTTTAAATTCCGTCACTTCTCAGGCGGACCACTGCAGGCCTCTATCTGTCTTAATTTTGAGATGTATGCATCATGAGAGAAACTGAAGTTTCACGTGCTTCTGGCCTTAAGGTCTCTTGTTCCTCAAGAAAATGTCTGTTTCCTGGGAAAACAAACAAACAAACAAACATCAGAAGAGCCCAGTTTTACGTAGTGGGGTAAAAGCAGCCTAGAAGATGGTTCTTGATGTTCCTTTCATTCTCTTGTCCACACTTTCATTATGCCAATGTTGTTAGGCTTGAGCGTTTTTTATTTTATTTTACATTTTCAGGAGACATAGTTGTTTAACTCCTACCCATACAACTGCAGGCCACCCCTCATGCTGCATTACTACACACTATTGGAATTAATTTCTGAGTAACCTCAATAAGAATTAAATTAAATCTAAATATTTTCTGGACATGGAAATCACTTCTAAATTACACTATATGTTTATATCCATTTGAAGATGACAGAGAAAAAAATCATCACTCTGAACTTCTAACAATTATTCTAAAGTATTTCATGAATAATTACAGCAGGACTCACCCCATGTGTTTGGGGAAGATCCCAGGGTCATTCGTATCTGATTTGGGTCCCTCTCTAAAACTCATGTTGAACTTCAATTGCCAACGTTACAAAATAAAGCATCAAAGTGTTAAGCTAATGCTGGCATTAGGGGAGTAAGGCAGAAAAGCACAGTCTGAGCCTCTCCTCTGTCTCTCTCACCCTGTCACCTTCTATGATATGACAAGCAGGAAAGCTGTCCTCCATGATGCTGGCTCTTCCATCTTGGCTTGTTGTCGACTAGTTACCTAGTCTGCAGCATTGTTATAACAACACAAATTGGACCACCCAGGCTTTGTGGCTGGTGGTATAGGCCACTAGTTAGGGTATGAGATTTTGGAGATCAGGTCACGGAAGACTGAAGCTCCTGGTCCAAGTCTCCCTCTCTCTACCTCTGTCTGTCTCCGTGTCTCTGTCCCCCATCTCTCTCTGTCATCCTGTCAGACACCAGTTCATATACCATGAGGCATTTACTGAGTTTACTTAAAGAAGGAAGACATTGAGGTCTTAGACAATAGCCAGAGAATGACTGAAACTTCTTCAGAGCTACACATGTGATCTTGGAAGCAACTCCTCCAGGGTCTTGCTGAGCATTTGAATACAACTTTAGGAAAGATCTTGAAGTAGACTCACCTACTGCTCCTGATTAGATGGCCCACAGAGCTCTCTTCTAGTAAATCTGTCAGTTTTATCCCCTATGTTTGGGAGTTAGGTATTATGCAGTAGCAAGTCAGTCTTTAGTAACTAATGTATAGTTAATACACATTTTTGTATCGAAAATGTGAAACAGCAGTGGGCAGAACCTGAAAATTCTGCAAGGATTCTAAAGAAAAGGTGATGATGACTTTAACTTTGCATGCATTATTCATAGAGTTTTCTACAACTACATTTAAGAGTTGAGCAAAAAGTAAGAAAACTCCTTTAAAATAGTGTAGGAAAGGAATTCCACATGAAGGAGATACAGAGCAAGAAACCCAGTGTCTACAGTACGGATGGTACAAAATGTACCTAAAGGACTAGAGGATATAGCCAAGATGTCGTGACTAAAAATTTTCTTGTTTTCTTCTTCTTACTGCTCTAATGACATTTAAGAAGAAAATAAAAAGCAAAAAAGGATGACAAGTTAAATAAACTAGGACTCACTGGTATTGACTATTTGCATTCATATCATATGGCATAGAGCGCTCCAATTTGGAAGCAGTCTCCAGTGGAAGATCACAGCAAAGACTCGGGTCAGCATGAGGTGAAGTTGCAGTTGAATGTGTGACAGTGAAATCCCTTAAGACCCCAGACGTATCAGAGATGTGGTCTCCAAGTGCCCTCCCCTAAAACTATCTCAGAAAGAGTCAAGGTGGATTTAAAGGATTCTATCAACAGTGAAAATGGAAATTGGACCTGTAATACTCTTTTGAATAGGTAATATGAGAACACAGGTACACTTTTGATGGGCCTTAAAATGTGGAGATACTCAAAAATACCCGGTTTTTTTTTTAATCCCAGCAAAGAACACAACATGCTCCTACCCATACACTACCCATTAGAGTGAACACAAAATATCTAGAATCTACTCAATTCTTGCAAAGATTTTTTTTTAACCGACACACTGAAGTTACTGAGTTTGCTTTAAGTCACTATCCTGTCCTCCTCCTTCCCTCTCCTATCTTTTCTACTCTCTTCATCTTTCTTATATCTAGTCATAGTTTTCCCATTTATGTTTTAGAAAAGTTAGTTAAGGCTGAAAAAGTATCTAAGTGCTACAGTATTGCCCAGCACACAAAAAAACTCTGGTAATTATATCTATTTTTGCTAATGAAAAACTGATAAATGATAGAAGATTTAATTCTAAGGAAAATATTTTTTTAAACTATGAGAAAGGATACAACTTGGTTAGAATTCAGCATATTTACACAGTTATAATCATGATAATAAATGTGATCATAACAATGTAGTATAATAAAACATAATAGTCAAACAGCTGTAGTCACAATAGTATAGTTATATAGTTATAAGGTTTAATAATTA
>PVIC010034054.1:0-19805 GCA_004025085.1 Thryonomys swinderianus
GCGTGAGTCTCCACGCCCAGCATTGTATGTGGTTTCCGGGGATCGAACTCAGGACCTTGCGCTTGCGAGGCAGGCGCCGGAACCACTGAGCTAACCCTCCGGCCCCTTGCTGTCTTATTTATACAAAGGAAGTTTTACTTCTTTGGAGAAACTGGTTAATTTCCTTCATGGTTCTATTTAAGTAGAGTCTATTTTTTTTAATTTTTTAAATAATTTTTTTTATAAAATTTTTTTTTGAGACAGGGTCTTGCTTTGTAGTCTGGGCTGGCTCTGAGCTCACTATGTAGCCTAGGCAAGCCTCGGACTCAGCAATCCTCCTGTCTCTACCTCCCAAGTGCTGGGATTACAGGCATGAGCCACCACGCCCGGCACAAATAGAGTCTATTTTATTTACCGAAAGTCATGAATTGTAATTATTGGGAATGAAAATTGAGAATTTAACTAAAATGAAATTGTACCTAATGTCATGATGAAGATTTTTTGGCCTTATGTTTGCTTTTGTGGTGCTGAGAGTTAACCCAAAACCCTCGAACATGTGGGGCAATGTTTTACCACTGAGCCCCCTCTCCAGCCTCTGATGAGGACCTTGAGCTGTTAGCATGTTCATTAGCCTTTAGTTACAGGAAGGCCTAGGAGATGGTGTTAACTGGTAACAACATTCTCTCTGGTGGTGTAGCTTTTTGGAATAACTTTGGTGAAAAATACTTTTAAATTTCTTTGATCTGACTAGAAAGGATGATGATTATAGATGCCATTTAGTGAGTCACCAATTATCATCATGTACTATAGTAAGAAATTTATAAGCATCATTTCATCTATAGACATTTACTGTTATTTTGCTTAGATAGATCCCTCCTATAATGATTCCATGACATTGGAAAGTACTAAATGGTGGCATCTATATAATTCCTAAGTTAAATTTAATTTTAATGAGTATACAAAACTTTAGTGGGGACAGAGGAAGAGAGGGGTGACTTGTATCAATCTGAGAAAGTAAATTGGCTGGAACTCTCCTTGGGACCTGGCTGGACATGGGAAGGCAAAAGAAAACTGCAGAAATCATATTCCTACGACTTAATGGGGACACAGTGAGGTGTGCAGGGAGCATGCAAAGGTTTGTGCGCCTGCGTCTGTGTTGGTGTCTCTGTCAATGACTAGAACTGGCAACACAGATATGTGGTTTGTGGCTTTTCAGTTCTTCCTGTAGAAGCACAGAAGCCATTAACCTCAGTACTTTGTTAAAAAGAAGAAGAAAAAAAAAGAAACAGGTCTGCTTCCCCATCATTTTAGTGCTGGGAGTCATATCAAGTCCCACACAGTAGCATTTAAAAATATTCTTTTTGTTTCCTCACCCCAAAACAATGTGCAACTCTTTACCTACCTATTAATACACTCTCTCTCCTTGATGATTGTGCCATTAGGCCTGGAATCGCTGTCTCTGCCTACCTCCCATTTACCTGCCTCCCGGAGCTTTAAAAGAAGACTTGTGTGGAGGGTACTAAATGTTCCCTGACTCCAAAAATACACAGACATCTCTGTGTGCTCCATTCAACCTCCTATCTATTTTGAGACCGAAACTGTACTTTGGTGCTTCTACAGCAGAACTTCAAACCCAGCACAGGGGCCGTTCCTGCGACTCCCTGCACTGCAGGCTCCACTTGCCTTTTAAACACTGATTTATTTGCCTCTTAGCTGTGTTAAGAACCCCGTCTTCCCTCATGGATCTGGCAACGTGAACGTATTATGGGTCTGTTTACTTTGGGGCACACAAATGACATCAACAGTATCTTACTAAAACAGAAAGCCTTTTCAGTTTGACAGGAAATCTTTAAACCTATATAGGTTTTGACAGTGTGGCACGAGTATGCCCATCGTAAGGAAAAAAACAAGAATATTAGAGCTCAAGGAATCATTTATTTTGTCTTGGAAGGAAACCAGTCATGCGTTGGGACTACCTGCTGGGCTGCTGGGTTTCTGAATTCTGCTCTGCGGTGCTGGCCAAGGCCATGACTTTCTCCTGCAGCCCAGGGCTTGGCGGGGAAGACTGTGGGAGGGTGGCTGGTGATTTTGAGCGCACAGGGAGACAGGTGTCCTACTTTTCATTTCTGCTTTTCACTGATTAATTTTTTTGGCCTTGAGAAATTAATTAAAATCTGCCAAATGGGGATAAGGATGGAGAGATTTTTACCTAGCAGGAAGGTCAGACGGATTAGTGGTATTAACAGTACCCACACGAGGAGCTCCTTCAGTTGCCTGGTGATAGGTAATGTGTATTGAAATAATTAATTGCTATAAAAATACCAACCTTCACAAATCTGTCTCAGATCAACCTAGCAGGGGATGGCAAGGCCCAGTTCTTGTGGGTCACAGCTTGGACGGGCCACCCTGCCAGCTGGCACTGTATCTTCCTCAGCCTCCCTGTGACTGCCCAGAAACCTGTAGTGATAAATGGATAAATACCTTAGAATGTTCTCGCCTTGGCATTGAATTTGAAACTGTTAGCTAATATTAAGAACCATTCTAAAATGATGTGAAATTCACAAGGGTCCTTTCCAACCTCTTTTCTTCTCTCTTCACCTCACGTATGCAGTGTACACAGACACGGGGACAGCTACGGTGACGGGTTTGGGGAGAAGACTCAAGACTTGGGCTAACTTGGAGTATCCTGTGAAGGCAGTTTCTGGGCTCAGGCTGCCAGGGCATGAATCCTACTAAGCTGCCTGGCACGTGACTGTCATGGAGATGGGGAAGAGGAGCGTTAGTTATTCATCCTTTCCAAGCTTTAGCTTTCTCCTCCATGAAATACCTGAGAAAACATTAAACACCCCCTTAAGTTCATGCAAGTATTTAAAAAGATCATGTTCTTAGTTGGGTTCGAGGCAAATGCTTCTGTTCTCTACTCTGTTGGGGAGCAAGATCCCGGGGAATAAGAGTGCAGGAGGAGGCAGTGAGGCAGCAAGAAGGGAGACCCAGGGCGAGGCACTGTGGACGTGGCCACCGCTGAGCGCGAGTCATTTCTTTTGCTTGTGGGACCACAGCCAAAGAAGCTGTATAAACTAAGTTCAAGATGCCTGGTGAAGGGAAGGTCAGTTTATTGTGGGACATTAATCCGGCACATTCTGAGGTTTATATACATGGCGCAAGCAGGTTCTGTAGCTTTTGTAGCCTTGGAATCACAGGCTGAGGGTGACAGGTGGGAGTTATATTCGATGAGTAGGAGGCAAGATTTTAGTAGTATTTTCTAGGCTGAAGCTGCTTAGGGTCCAGACAGGCTCTGCCTGGAGGGAAAGAGGCACCAGAAGTGAGACCAAGGGAGCCTGGTGTGTTTAAGAGCTGGCTGGTGGCATCTCGGAAGGATGTGGCATTGTGCCTGGCACATGGAGTAGGCCAGCAGGTGTGAGTCATTATCACTTAGGTCCAGGTGGACGACATAGAGATGCTTGAGAGTGGGCTAAAAGAGACGAAGGCTTTAAAAAGAGACAAGGGAATTTGAGAGAAGACTCCGACTTGATTTTTGAGTTGGCCTAACTCCTTGGAGACTGCTTCTAATATTATATATACACTAGTCAGTTATATTCAGAAGTCTCTATAGCAACCACTTTTATCATTGCAACCAAGAGCCTCTGAATAGAAATGCTCATATATGATAGCATGCTCAGAGGAAAAAAATATAAGAAGCTTGCCTTGTTTTGCAAGAAACCTGAATTTTCTTGGCAGGTTAATTTGAATGTTAGAAGAAAAGGGCATTTGTTAGATGTCTATTCTGTATCAAGTTGTTTACTTTTCATAACATCTCTATTCCATTGAGGAAGACAGAATGTGAAAGGGATTAAATCATTTGCCAAATGGCATAGTCACTAGTAGGTGGGAAGACCTGGGCTTCTTAAAGATGTTTGGTTCCAGAGAACCATGTACTTTCTCTTGATCTCTGTGGGAAAGTTTCACTGATGAGTGCTCACACTGAGATGTTTTATTATCATTTTTAAATGAAGGGCTCTACAGATTAGTAAAGTCTGATGTGCAGTTGCATAAATAAGAACTGATTGACAATAAGACTCATTCCAAAGGTTAGTTACAGGTAAGAGTCATCCCTTCGGGGGAAAATTAAAATTGTGTCAACATTATTTATAATTTGTCGGTGAGTGGTTCATTATAATAAATGTGGTGCAGCTCGTTTTTCCCAGTGGGAGCCTCAGATATGAGCCACTACAGTGAATTGCTGCCCTGGGGTGCTGTTCCATAAAAAGAAGCATATTTGGAAATACGAATCACCTGTCCAGTAGTGGGAAAAGATAGTTATGGAGTGTAGTTTGAAGCAGATATTTTCATGTCTGTTAAAACCTCATAACAATTATGTATCAAGTAAGCATTTAATAAGAAGTTTAGCTGTAGTATACAGGGGGTGGGCTATTTAGCCAGGGAAGAAAAGCTTGTTAGTTCTAGAAGTAGGATTTCAGGTAGGTGCTCTGGATCAGGGCCCAGCATTAACATTTTGCTAAACAGCTGCTGGTTTCATTCTCTTTAACATTGTTATTCAAAGTGTGATCTGAGTCTAATGTCTTCTGTCAACATTTTACAAATCTCAGACTCCACCCCAGTTTACAGAATCTGACCCTTGGATGACTCAGGTCTGCAACAAGTTTAAGAAGCTAACTCTAAACATTTGCTCCTCTTCAGTTAAAATACACTAACAAGTCTCCTGCCTATTAGTCCCCATTAGCACCTTTGTCTGTAGGAGGTTCTGGCTTGCAGGGAACAGGCCCAGGCTGAACTATTTCACCTGGGGACTCAATGAAAAGTCACTGGTTGGCAATTGCATGGCTGACTTCACTTTAGATTTAATGTCTCAGTTGGTTTCAATGATAGTGGGCAGTTGTGCTTTGGAGAGCCGGCCTATATAAAAACACTTTGCAAAATATAAATGCTTTATTTACTCCTACCAGAAGCATTTGCGAAGACTTACCATATGTCAGACACTGTGCCCTCTGTGAATTCACGGGTTAGTGGAGAGCGATCAGTAAACACAGACCTTTCCAACCACAGAGGGTCACGCACTGGCAGCCAGAACACACACGACTTGGAAGGAGCACCAAAGGGCACTCTCTTGCCAAAATGCAATTAGTCATCATCGTTTCCACTCCTAACCTCTCTCTGTTCCTGCAGCAGGAACAGGATGGGACCAGCTTGCAGGTGCCCTCCAGGCTCTCGGAGCCCATCTCGAAGTGCGGTGACCTGGATGTCATGTTGGAGTACAGAGCTGAAACCCAGAAGCTCACCGTGACTGTTGTGAGAGCACAGGGCCTCCCGGAGAAGGACCGGAGCGGAGTCAACAACTGGCAAGTTCATGTCGTTCTGCTGCCCAGTAAGAAACAGAGGGGTAGGACAAGCACACGAAGAGGGCCCAACCCTGTCTTCAAGGAGAAGGTAATGCTTGCCAAGCTGGAGCCCAGGGATGTGGCTGCATGTGCTGTTCGCTTTCGCCTGTATGCCGCCCGCAAGATGACCCGAGAGAGGATGATGGGGGAGAAGCTCTTCTGTCTCAGCTGCCTGCACCCCGGAGGGGAAGCAAAAGTGACCCTGGTCCTGGAGCCGAGGAGTAATCTAAGTGTGAGTATGTGAATGGTGCCACTGATGCTGCAGTGCCCAAAGACCTGGGTTATCAGTCCTTGATTTAGTATATCCAGCTTGTGAGTTCAGAGACCTTCATTTCCACCTGGCTCTCCTCATCCTTACAAGCCATGATTTCCTCTTCATGGCCCGATAGGTCTTTCTTTCATGCTTATCTTCCTGCGAACCCGATGGATGTTGTCCCTGTCCATGTTAGGAGATCACAGCAGTATAACGGCAGAAGGTGTGGAACAACCTAGAGAGGCAGGCGGCTTTCTCACTGTGGGTGACTGGTCTGCCTCTCCCACTCCCAGGGTGCACGATGGTGAACCTCAGAGAAGGGGCTTCAGGGGAAGACTCCTAACAACCATATGAGAGCAGCCTCCAAAATAGACCTGAACTCTAGCTACTCTAAGACCTGCGTTCATAGGCTGGGCTTTTCCCATATGTCACACTTTTTACCCACTACAGGATTTCAAGGAAAGACACCATCATTTGTGTATATCCAAGATAGGCAAGCCCACTAATGTCATGGGTTATATATCAGCTTGTGTGAAGATCCCCTTTTGCCTTTGGCAAGTTATCAGGAGAACTTTGGTCTACAGGGCCAATCAATCAGTTATTCCAAGATGTTCACTGTCCTGGGAACTGTTGAGGTCAAGCCCGGGAAGATATAAACTGAACAGGTGATGTCTCTGCCCCTGAGGTGTTTACAGTGCAGTGGAGGAAGGTGTCAGTAAGTGAACCAAGGGTGATGGGGAGACAGTGACAGGCTGCTGTTTGCTTAAAGGTAGGAGAAGTTCCTCTATGGGGTACGGGAAGCTCAAGCAACTGAGGGAAAGAGAAACATGATACATGGAACCTAAGGATTCCAGAGAGAGGGCATGGTGTGTGAAGGTGCGCAGGGGTGGGGTGGGGTGCCGTCTTTAAGGAAGAACAAAGGAAAGCTGGAGTATAGTGGTGGGAGATGTCTCCATTCGGCCTCTAGTAGTATCTCTGCACCTTCGGACTTGAGGTCCTGGGTTTTGCCTCCCTAAATCTGTTCTACCTGCTGTCCTCCCTATCTAGCCTAGAGGCAGTGTAATCCTTTTTGTTGCTAGGGCACAAATCTTAGAGGTCATCTGTGACTTCTCTCTCTTCATCTGAAACTCCCCTCACCCCCAGTTTTATTTTTACAGTTCTGAACCCAGGGCCTTCACACTGAGCCACAACCCTAGCTTGTTTTTATCTTTTATTTTGAGACAGGTTCTTGCCAAGTTGCTAAATTGCCTATTCTGGTCTCAAGCTTGTAATCCTCCTGGCCCAACCTCCCAGAATGCTAGAGTTATGGGCATTTACTACCATGCCCAGCTCCCTTGAATTCTTCCAGATACTCCCTTCTTCCAGATACTCCCTTCAAGTACAGCTCAAACCTGGCCCTCTGCTGGGTAACTGGGGGGTGATGCTGGGGAAGCCTCCTTGCTTCTCCCTTTGCTCTCTTCATATACCCTTGATATGGGAACTTGAATGAGCCCATTAAAGCACCACCCAGGTTATGTCTCATTTTTACTCATAGCCTCGTTTTTCTTAAACCCTGAGTAAAGTACATCTGAAGACATGGAAATCAGAAGCCACAGGAGATAAGAGAAGACTTGTGCTGTAGAGCAGGGAATAGGGAGAATTGTATCCGTGTACACTGCTCAAGGTTGGAGGCACAGACTGGACAGACCCACGGACCCAGGATGGAGTGACTTTGAAGGGATATATTCTTTCATACATCTGCCATCTGCCAAGCAGGCTTTTCTTGGGTGATGTACTGTGGCTGAGAGATTTACCAGCCACTGCTCCTCTGTGATGGGGGCTTGCAGTGGCTACAGATTCAGAGTTTGACGGGTGAGTCAACGGTTCAGTTTATAGCTGCCACAATGGAACTTCTGTAGAAGCACAGGGGATTGAGTGACCCCCCACACAGGAGGAACCAAGTATTTTATTGGTGGATGTTTGTCTTCCAGATAACAGAGTCTGTAAGGTGCCTGTGGAAACCACCCAGTCCTGCATTTTACCACCTGTTCCATAAAAGCCCAGGGCTCTTACAGAGATGCCCATGATTGGCTGAATGGATGCTTCCCTGTAGATGTGCAGAACATTTGGTTCTTTTTATTCTTAAATGATTTAGGATGTTAAGAAGGAAAGTTGAAGTAAAGTCCAGTCTGTTTGCGCCTGGTGCCGGAAGGCAGTGCTGGGAGTAGCATGCATATGAATATACACAAAAGACAGCTAGCGCTCTGTTTTGGGCTTACCCAGGGCCTGCTGGATTACTGATACCCACAGTCCGCACATCATTTTCTCACCAAACAGGACAAAGGTTGTCATTTTCAATGTAATTAATTTCTTTAGGGGCCAGATCTAGAATTTGGAATATACTGTACTTACCAATCTTGAGAGCCACAACTAGGAGCCAAATGCTTCATGTGCTGGTCAATATCTAGTGGCCATTTCTTTTATACTGAGCCAGAATGCCTCCTGAATGGCCACATTCATCAAGAGGGTGCACAGAAGAGAGGAAAAACTCAGGCTTGGAGTGGATGAGTTCTGTAGAAACACTCAGGTGCAAATTATACAGCAGGGAGTTTTGGTCTATATTGAATATATTATTAGCTGTCCATGTATCTTGGAAGGCTTGATTTACACTAGTAATGATATCTTTGTTTTGTCTTTAGAAAGGAAATACTGAGTAGAGACAGCTCTTGGAACGAATATGTCAGCTAATAATGCAGGAGCTCTTGTCTGTGGCTGAGCTCCCCAAGCACATTATAATTCACCCCGAGTGCGCTGTTAGTAATGTTTGGCAGTCACTGAGACTGGGTCACAATTTCACCAAACATAGCACTGGCTTTCTCTGAAAGGGGAATGAGGCGCAGGCCAATGGATTCTTTGTTGTTCTTCTCCTCTAGAGTGGAGAGTCTCCGCTCAGCCCATCTGCGGTTTCTCACAGTGATAGTGCCTCATCCACGCAGTCACTGTCACATGGAGGGGCGCCAGAGCTGTTGGTGGGGCTGTCCTACAATGCCACAACGGGACGATTATCTGTGGAAATGATCAAAGGCAGCCATTTCCGAAACCTCGCTGTTAACCGAGCACCGGGTGAGTGTGTGTTCCCCCAGCTCCAGCCCTTCAGGAGCAAGCGGAAGATTGTGTCTGTTTGCATCTTAATCCTTTCATTTTTACAGTCAAAATGATCTTGGAACTGTTTAGGCAACTTTTCACAATGCAATACCTTTGAATTTCAAAATGGCTATTTTCTGAATGAAGGTGTCTACCATATCTAGATGCATCTTGACATGAAATAGACTAGCTTGTGTCTTTGTGCTGTTTAAGGGAAAACAATGATGTCTTTTCAGCAGCATGATATGGATGAACAATTAAAAATTAAACATTTCCAGTAGGTCTCAAGCCCTCAACTTTAAAGGGGCAGAGCTCTTACTTTGGGAGGATGCAGGTCTGGGATGGAATTCTAGTTCCAGCTCTATACCTATCTGCTCTCTGCCCTGATCTTGTGTAATCTGTATCTGTTCTGAAACTCAGTTAACTTATCTGGGGAACCCTAGGAATACCAGGAATCTTCCCTTGTAGCATTATTTTGAGATTTAAATCAAATGATTGCTATAAACGGATTAGGATAGTGCCTACTTCTAGGTCCTCAAACATAGTGAGCCTATAAGAAATGGTAATGCTAATGACAGTGATGGAGAAGAGGGTGTGGGGTACAGATCCAGTGAGATGTAAGACTGTCTCATCAGGAGAAACCCACTATGAAGAAAGGCTCTAGATATATTCCTTGGCTGTAATCAGGGTCTTAGCAAACCAGATTTTCAGTTTGGACAATTAGATCCTGAACACTGGAATTTTGTTTTTTTTCAGTTCCAGGGAATGAACTTGGGCCCTTATGCTTCTGAAGTAGGCACAGTACCACTTGAGCTAAATCCCCAGCCCTGGAATATGCTTTTAAAAACGATTTCACTTTATAATGATCTTACCTGTCAGCAAAAGAAGCTTGAATAGGCCAGGGGGATGATTTTTGTCTCATATCTGCTTCTGGATGTTACAGAAATAGAGTTCATGAACTTAATTTGTTGAACAATTCTGGAAAAGATGACCATGTTCATGGTTCATGTGTGGAAGATGGCTACAGTTTTGTCTGTCACCTGATGCAGAGTTCACAAAAGCAAAATTTTGCCCAATGCTTCTGTTTGAATCAAACTGTTCACAAACAAAAGCATTTATGAACCAAGGCACCATGTATTTTTAATTATAGAAACCCAATTAGTATGTAGAATGCTAGCTGCAAGAGAGTCTGAAAAGTGATGTTGGCTCACTAGACTTTGCTGTATAGTAAAAGTAAATTAGGCCGGGCATGGTGGCTCACGCCTGTAATCCCAGCACTTGAAAGGCAGAGACAGGAGGATTGCTGAGTTTGTGGCAGCTTGCCTGGGCTACATAGTGAGCTCAGGGTCAGCCTGAACTACAAAGCGAGACCCTGTCTCAAAAAAAAAAAAAAGTAAATTAGGAGTGGGTGCAAGGAAGGCAAGGAGCCTGCTGGCCACAGGTACTACCTCTTACTGAAAGGAGGATGAAATCAACCCATATATAGTATGTTCAGAGAGTCAATGGGCTCTGTCCTCACGTGGCAACAGCCAGAGAAGAGCCAGCCAGGGAAAAGCCAGGTGGGCAAATAGAAAATGTGTCAATTTCTGCCATTGAATCTGGGCTCTCTTTCTTTTTTGCCTTTTACAGTACTTCAGACCACAAAGCACAAAGGATCTGTTGTTAAGTGGTTATCTTGTTAGTTGAGCTGCATTAAAGCCATTAGAGCAAGTTAGTAAGGAAAGCCTTTGGATGGCAACATGACCAGATGGATGACCCACATTTTGTGTCAATACTCAGACCCTGGTGAGAGCTACTTAGAGTGTATAGTAGATGCTGATTATTAATTGCACTGCTACACTCTCTTAGCTAGAGACAGCTTTGTTTTCCACAGTAGCTATAAATTTATTAAACATCAGGATTTATTACTCTTTTTTGAGCATTTGCCAATCTCTTTTCCTATCCTTCTGAGATGTAGTAAGGCCTGAATGATTTTTTTTAGAGCATGATGGAGATATAAAGCCTAACATGATCTGTTTAGTCCAAGATGCAAAGCTTTGCTTTTTGTGCTGGGTAGTAGCAGCTAAAACCAACCACTGAGTCAAGCAGAGGTACTAACCCACAAGGTATATTTAGGCTCTGTTACTTACTAAGCTGTGGGTTCCTGAAATGTTCTGAATCTCAGTTGCCTCACCTGTAAAATGGGGGGGATCATAACAATGTATGTTCTATGGGAAGGAATTTTACACTTGACACTGTGATGTTGTGAGCAGTACTACTGTAGCATGAATTCCTATATGAAAGAAAATTCTTGCAACAAATATTCAAAACTGTGCAAGAAAAAAAGGGCAAGTGGTAATTCAGAAGTTGATTTGATTCCAGAAGTTTAAGTCAGCACAGCATTAGTACACAATCTGTCATACATGGAGTGTTGCACTGTAATCTACAATACAATTGACACACTGTATCCTCGCAACCAAAGTATTGGAAAACAACGCTGTTGTGAATATATTAATTAAAACAGAAATCCGGTACTGAAGACAAAAGTTTTTTGTGTGCTCAAAACACTGGTGCTTGAGGAGAAGCCAGTTTAATGAGGAGGGATGAGAGAGTGGAGATTTCTTTGTGGTGCTTCTGAAAGGGACCTCTTGGTACTTTCAAGAGCTGTGGTTGTCAGAAGCACCAGTTCTTCATTATGTCCCACCTCATTATCGCACTGACGCTGCTTCCACAGCTATCAGACAAGCTCGGGATACAGTGAAAGTTCCCATATGGAAGCGAATGAGAGTTTTATGAGGTAACTGAGCAGAGTGGGAAGCAAGAGGGGGATAGAAAGAGGAGGAGAGCTGGGGATGAAAAGGTCTGTGAGTTGGGAGTGATGGTGGGACCAACGCCAAGCCTGCTGCTCCCTGCGGGAGGTGGGGCAGCGCAGCCAGAGCTCCAGGCTGGGAACCAGAGCCCAGCCAGGGGCTGCGGGAGGGAGGGACACGCACTCTGAGAGGCTGACCTGAGTGAGGGTTAGACAGTACTGTTTCAGGCTCTCGACTTGGGTCTAGAGCAGGGCTGTCAGCCTAGGATTGAGGCTGGGGAAAGAATGATGCTCAGAAAGGAAATGTGCAAAGGAAGCAGGTTGAAGCTCACCATTGGAAACTTCTCTTGTCTATTGTTAAGGTTTTGCATCTTGCCAGAAACAGGGACGAATGCTGAGATTTGGGTTGGCATTTTGCCTAAGACTGTTTGATGAAGCAAAAGATAACTTTGAGCCGGGTGTGGTAGCTCACGACTCTAATCCCAGCACTTGGGAGGCAGAAGCAGGCGGATTGCTGAGTTCGAGGCTTGCCTAGACTACATAGTGAGCTCAGAGCCAGCCTGAACTACAAAGCAAGAACCTGTCTCAAAAAAAAAAAAAAAAGGTAACTTTGAATTTGCCGACTTGACTCAGTCAGATAATTGTTTTGATATTTTAAGCTTTTCTTCCTAAGCAGGATAGAGGTAGTGGAGGATACTAGATGAAGTTTATACCCTTTTCGGGTCCCATAAGAAATAAGCCAACAAGATGTCACGCCTACCCTCAGTGAGCTCTAAGGTAAAATACTCAGGGGAAATGGCTGGATGGGGCAGGTTTTACTCCAATTGGTAGGGAGCTTGTGGGAGCCATGGTGAAAGCAGGGCTGCTTCCAGCACTAACCAGCATCTCCATTCCACCTTCGTCTGGTTGTCTGCCCCGCTGATTGGCTAAAATGAAAAAAGGCTACAGAGGCCATAGTGAATGCATTCTTGGTGTAAAAGAAGGAACAACCACTTTGGGGAAAAGACCAGGTACTTTTTTGTACAATAAAATATGCATGAGGATCCAGAAGTTCCATTCTGAGGCATTGATCCCTAAGTCAGAAACATTGTTTTTGTATAAGAATGTTTATAGCATCTTTATTGACAATGGCAAAGACAGTCCACTAGAAAGTGAATAAACAAATTATGATGTATTTATGTAAAGGAATACTATTCAGCAATAAAAGCAAAATTAACTTAGGCATCAACAACTCAGAGGAACCTCAAAAACTGACTAAGTACCCACTGCGTGATTTCTTCCATACAGAATTTTATAGCAGGGAGAGCCAGACTGTAGTGGAGAAAAGCAGAGGAGTAGTTACCTCCAAATGGTACCAGTGCCAGGAGGGATGTAGCAGGGACCGGAGGGAAGATTCTGGGGTGATGCAGAAGTTCCCTATCTTGGCCACATTGTGGGAAGCGAGGTATATGTATGTTACTACTCACTGAGTCATACTAAGCTTTTTGTATTTATGAATTTTACAATAAGGAAAAACCACAACACACTGGCTTCTGGTTAACATAAAGCATGCTGGAATATTTAGAGGCAAGTAGTAGTGATGGTTACAACAAAATGGGTTGATAACTGGTTAGGTACACAAATATGTAAGACAGCAAATGGGGCACAATTAAAAATCAAACACTCAAAGTGGTGTTTGTGTCTTCACTTTATAAATTATCTCAAATTTTCTGTGTATAAGAGATTTTTTCTTTATTGAGTTTATTGGTCTATTTTAGGGATAAATTATGATCATATTCCTCACTGAGAATTTGCACCTGTACATGATACACCTTGGTTCTTATTTTTTTTCCATTCCCTGCCAAACTCCCATATACATAGTCTTTGTTTCCATTTTTTTCTTTTTACCATCAAATTTTTTTTCTTTCCCTTCTTTGGCACCCCCCCCCACCTCTACCCAGTTCATCTTCCCCTTTGAACATTTTCTTCTTACTTTATAATTCCTATCATACATTCTGGTCCTCGTTTACACCTTCCGTTTCTCATACTAGAGAAATGTTATTTACTTTCTTTCACTCTCTACCATACCAGGGACTGAACACAGGGCCTTGCACTTGCCAGGCAGGCATGGCATGGACCTCTGAGCCACCTTCCTGGCCTGATGTGAAATTTTAATAAAACATCAAGAAAGCAATGTGATCCTTTCTGAAATAGACAAGCTGGGTCAGGAGGGTCAACGAAACAAAGCCTGAATCTCAGCAAGATAAGGGGCTATTGCAAATGGTAATACTTTTTTTTTATGTCGGGGTGGCATTTTAAGATCCATCTAATCCTGTTCCTCTGGCTTTGCCTTGGGGAGGATAAAGAGACAACAAGTAGCGTGAGACTGAGGTGCATTTTCTATGCACCACAAACCACATTTCTCCTGAGAGAGAGGATACAACTGTACATGTCTTCTCCAATTTGGTGCTTTTTTCTGCTCATCTAATATAGACAAGTATATCTACCTGTCAATCAATCCCCTTCTGGTGAAAATCTCCAAGTTATAAATGGGTACATTTTTTCAGTCACGAGTGAGCTAGGGAAGTTAAAAAGACAATTGGAAAATTAGTCAAACTAGCCCATGGACTCTGTCCATAACTCCTATTTAGATGAGGTAACACCAGAAGCTAATCTTAGCTCAAATCAGATAACAATTTGCCAAACACCATCCCAGTCAGTTCCAAGGTAATAGCTCACTTATCACCTTTATGACTGCTGATAAGGTGGTGGAGATCAGTTGATAAATCTACCAGTGGCAAAGGATGTCTGCGCATGGCTACTGGTCTGGGGTCAGAGCAGCATGAGTGTGGTGTCTCATAGACATCTGAAATGTGGGTGTCCATTTGCAAATGCTTTGGAAAAGGTTATTAATAAGAATTAAAACAATTTCATTATCTTTTGAATTTGGCTTGATGAGAAGGCACTTCAACCACAGTTTTCAGCACTATTCTGTTCTTAGCTGAGGCCTACCACTCAATTACTGCGTTGCTTTGACATTTGGTTTAACCTCCTGAATTTCATTTCCTTCTCTAGTAAGTGAGGTTGACAAGAGACTATTATGGACACGTGTGCTATGTTTCTAAAATGTCAGCTCTTGGCAGGTTCTCTTTCTCCGTTTTCATCTTTGCTCTGCTTTCCTGTCCTGTGTTCCTGCATTGTGTATATATACACATATAATGGTCCTTGTCAAAAGCTATCATTAGGATGTTCCCTCCAGTTAAAAACAGCAAGTTCCCCAGTTTCTCAGCATGTGCCCGATTAGCCACATGTGATAATTACATCTCAAATGATAATACTTAACAGCAGCAGCATATTAACCTTGTTAGGCATTCACAATAGGAGAGGCTGGAGGAAAGAAAAACAGAAAAGCAAATGAAGCTGCCTCATGTTCACAGCGAGTGAGTGGGATATTGAGGGTGCACGCTATAAATGTAGTGCAGGCAAAAGGACTCAAAGAAAATGAACACGCATGTGGTACACAACCTTTCTCTAAAATTCTGGTTCAATTTTCAGTTAAATACAGTGTATTAGTAGCCCCTGTGTGCTTACAATTATGTGTAGCTCATGCAGAGATTTAGATTTGATACTAATTTATTGAGTGCACATGTGATTTTTTTTCTGTATTGACATTTAATTGTCCTAATGATATCAAAATTAGACAGAACATCTTAAAAGAAACAGGAAAAAAGGCATTTATACTATTGAATTATATCCAGATAAAGATTAAAATATGTGCCCTTGCCAGGCATGGTGGCTCATGCCTGTCACCCCAGCACTCTGGAGGCAGAGGCAGGAGGATTGCTGAGCTTGAGGCTTGCCTGGGCTACATAGTGAGCTCAGGGCCAACCTGAACTACAAAGCAAGACCCTGTCTCAAAAAAACAAAACAAAACAAAAAACTGCACTCGTGTGTGTGTGTGTGTGTGTGTGTGCGTGCGTGCGTGCGTGTGTGTGTGTTCCTGAGGATTACATTGTGGAATGCTCTACCCCTGGGCTATATATCTTGCCTTTTTTAAATTTTGAGACAAGATCTCACTACATTGCATAGGCTGGTTTAAAATCTCAACTGTCCGGTTTTAGCCTCTCAAGCAGCTAGAATACATGTGTGTGTCACCAAAACTGACTCTAAATGAAGATTTTCAGATGGGTGTGGTGGCACATACCTGTAATTTCAGTGCTCTTGGAAGCTGAGGTAGAAGAATAATACATTCAAGCCTAGTCTTAACAACTTAGTGAAGACCAATCCCAAAATTTTTAAAAGGCTGAGGCTGTAGCATAATGTAAAGGCCCTGGGTTTAATTCCCAGTACCACAATCAAACAAAAATTAAAATATAATTATCTACAGAGGAGCAAGAACAGGTTGGGGAGGGTCTCCTCAAAGGCAGTGCACAATATCTTTGTGCATCAAAAGACAACAGAGTAACTAGGAGACCCATAGAGTGTGGAAAATTTGCAAATCCTATTTCCAAAAAGGGATTAATATCTATAATAAATAAACAACAAAACTCAAGAAAGAACCTAAGCAACCAGATTTAAAAATGTGAAAAAGGACCCAAGGATGCTTTTCTCCAAATAAAATACAGAAATGGCCACAAGCAGTGAGAAGTCAGGAACAATAATAACATACTCCTAAGAGGAACACACACATGCTTTCTTCATGTAGTAAAAGAAAATTGAAGATATTTCCACTAGTTTGAAAGGGTTTGTCATGGAAAGAATGCTAAATAATGTATCCCAGCAGGGAAGAAATTGAAATTAGGAAGACATAATGAGATGCAAAGAAGGAAGAATGGACAAAAATTGGTAAACCTATAAGCAGATAGAAGGTTGCATGGATCGCATTAAATAAAATTGCGAAGTGCAGTAAAAATGAGTGACATCAGGAGTAAGACAATGTAGAAGTAAAATTCTAGGCAGATAAAACATGAAGGATGGGAATGGGAGATGGAACTCAAAAGAATTCTAATGTGCTTTTTTGCTCAAAAGGAAGGTAGAGAGGACCATATGTGGATTAGTGATTTTGACAAGGTGCCAAGACATATCATTGGGGAAGGGTGGCATTTGAAAAAAAAAATGGTAATGCTACCAGGGAATCTGGATATCAGCATATCAACAAAACTAAATGAGTAAAACAAATATGAAACTGTGTCTATTGCTAACATCAAACTTAAGAATCTCAAAATGAATCGAAGACCTAATGTAAGGCCTACAGTAGCAAAGCCTTTGAAGAAAACATAGAGCAAAATCTCCACATTGGAGCTGGTGACAACTCCTTGGGTAGGACCTGGATGACACAGGCAACACCATAAAATAAAATGAATTAGACTTTCTACAAGACTTTGTGGATTGGAAGACGGTAGGGTGAGTAGGCCACCTGGAGAATGGAGGAAATGTTTGCAAGTCATATTTCTGAAAAAGGGATAATATCCAGGATTTACAGGGAACTCCTGAAACTCCTAAAATTACCATCTGATTGGGCAGTTTTGTTTTGTTTTTTTTTTGGTGTGTGTATACTCAAAAGTAAAGAAAGCAGGGTCTGGAGGATGTATTTGTACAACCATGTTCATGGCAGTATTATTCACATCAACTGAAACATGAAGCGATTAATGAAGGATTAATGAATAAAATATACTGTGTGCTTACAATGGAATACTATTCATCTTTAGGAAGGAAATTTGGACATATATCATAACATATATAAACCTAGTGGACCTTTTGCTAAGTGAAATAACCCAGTCACAAAATATACTGGCTGATCCCATCTGTCTGAACTTCTTAGTGCAGTAAACGCCACAGAGACACAACACAGTGGGTGCCAGGGGCTGAGGAGAGAAGAAACTGGAGAGCCATAGAGAGTTCTAGTTTCTACAAGATGAAAAGAATTCGGGAGATAGTTGGTGGTGCACATTATAAATACTTTTAATACCACTGAACTATACACTTAAAATGGTTAAGGTGGTACATTTTATGTTACATCTATTTTAATACAGTTTTTAAAACTTGGGAAAATGCATTAGCGAAACATCAGAAAACATTATAGAGCCAGGCAGTGAGTAACTCAGACAAGAGCTGCTTGTTTACACAGAAGTGCTTCAAGTAGAGAGAAATCAGAATCAAGAAACTTGAAGGGTGTTTGTCTATGAAGGCAAGGACTATAGGAAGAATCTCTATACCTTGTACATGATTTTTGTTATAAACCTAAAACTACTCTAAAAAAATAAAGACTAGTAAAAATTAAAAGGTTAAAAAGAAAAAAGCAGAAATGTTCATTAATTTGATATTATGTCAAGTGTACATGTTAGCATTTTAATCTAAGTCTAAACCTAAGAGAGAATAAGTGAGAATAAATCTAATATAAAATAGAATATTTTGAAAGCATAGAAAATAAAGGATAGGCCAGGGATTTAGCTCAGGGATTCTGGCATCTGATTTGCAAACTCACCGTCCTGAGTTTGATCCCCAGGAGCCATAGACTACAATGCCAGGCATGGTGCCTCACACCTGTAATCCCTCAGGAGACAGAGGCAGGAGAATTGCCAAGTTCCAGGCTAGCCTGGGCTACATAATGCTACATAGTGATCTGAGGGCCAGTCTGAACTCCAAAGCAAGACCCTGTCTTGAAAAAAAAAAAGAAAAGAAAAGAATGAATAAGTAGCATAAGTTAAACAGTACATATAAATAAAAGCATGTCAATATTCATAATAAATATAAAAGGCCAAAGATTTTAATGTAAAAATAGATATGATTATGCTACAGTGTCTTTTTTTTAGTCTCTCCATTTCCTTGCCCTTCTTCACACACCTGTGGTTGATATTGGACTCTCTGAGCTTTGTAATACATTAAAACACTAATTACTAAACCATTGGGCGTACAAATACAAGAATGATTTATTATTAGAAAAATCTGCTAGTGTAATTCACCTATTAACTGATTTATGAGAAAACAATTATCTCATAGATAAAAACAGAAGATTTTGATAAAATTCACTGTTCATTGGTGGTAAAAATAACTCTCAGCAGATGTGTAGCGGAGGATGTCCTAATGTATATCAGCTCTGGTACTTGAATACATAAACCCTGTGTTCCCATTGGCTTAACACAGAAATATGTCTCTCGCATCACAATCCAACATGACTTGTGCGACTTCCCTATGATTTCGGAGTAAAAAAGACAGGTTTTTGCCATTTAATGAGCCAAAAGTATTACATTCAAAATGTGACCTCTGTTGTTACCCTGGAAGGAGAAGAGACATCTTGGATGATTTTTGCTTGGGTAGTAATGTTGAATCTAGCCATGATTAAAGATGACATTGCTTCTCCTATCCATCGTTCAGGACTCAGCTGAAGAGTCTGGCCAACTCCAGTCTGCTAAGTCTGTACCCTTAATCAAAATTTGATTTGAATTAACTCTCACATTATTTAGCTAAGGTCTTTGTTACTCAAAGACTTTAAAAATTCACCTCTTGCTTAGAAGTCTGGAAGCAATTGGATTTCAAAGTAAAAAAAGGGTCTGAGTTTCTGTATTTTCTCTTTTTACTTGCATATTTCCTAAGCTCACTTTTCTGTCTCTTACCCCAAGTGAAGCTAGTAACACTGAATACACATTTCTAAATTCTCTTTTGAAAATCTATTTCCCTAGAGCAACAGACTCATTAGGCATATGTTCCTTCTTCCAAGTTATAGCAGATGGCAGTTTTACCATCACAAAATATGGATTACAGATCTCTGCTCTATCCTCTGTTAATAGTTTAGTACCTTTCATTCAACTTCTAGGTCATGTATCCTTCCTTCCTTCCTTCCTTCCTTCCTTCCTTCCTTCCTTCCTTCCTTCCTTCCTTCCTTCCTTCCTTCCTTCCCTCCCCCTCCCTCCCTCCCTCTCTCCCTCTCTCCCTCTCTTTCTTTCCCTTTCTTTCTTTCTTTCTTTCTTTCTTTCTTTCTTTCTTTCTTTCTTTCTTTCTTTCTTTCTTTCTTTCTTTCTTTCTTTCTTTCTTTCTCTTTCTCTCTCTCTCTTTCTTTCTTTCTTTCTTTCTTTCTTTCTTTCTTTCTTTCTTTCTTTCACTCTTTCTTTCTCTATTGCTTTCTTGCTTTCCTCTTTCTTTTTTTGATGATGGCAGCATCCCAATTGTGATATTACTATATTAGTCAGAATTTGTCAGGAAAATGGGAAATATTCTAGGTCTACTGTGTTAGAATGGTTTAGAATGGGGTTCAACCCTTGGAAACAGGGGGAATAAAGAGCAGGAAGAC
>PVIC010034055.1:0-11764 GCA_004025085.1 Thryonomys swinderianus
GTTCGCGGCGGCTTGCCTGGGCACCATAGTGAGCTCAGGGCCAGCCTGAACTACAAAGCGAGACCCTGTCTCAAAAGCAAAAAAAAAAAAAAAGAAAGAAAGAAAGCTTCCCCATCACCCCACCAAAAGCAGGTCTTCCTCTTTTATCCCTGTTCTTTATTATTCCTCTCAGAATCTTTAATCACAATGTACTATTATCTTGTCTTCTTGCTTGCTTTCTTGCCTGCCTCTGGATTATAAATTCCCTGGAGTCAAAGGTTATGTGGGTCATTTGTCACACTATGCCAGTACCTAGTCTATAGAAGGTATCAAATCAGACATACATGCTTATGTATCACACAGTTTCACTTCTACAAGAAGCCCAAACTATAAATAATTGAAAAAGCAAAGTAAAACACAGATAGCAAAATAATAGAGACCTGTCTTGTGCAAATGGGAAGGGGACCAAGAGATGGAGGGAAGGGAGAAAGAGGAGAGGGGAAGGGAAAATAAAAACAATTAAGACATGTGATGCACATGTACTAACTTACCACAGTAAATGCACTTATTAACTGCAAACACAAACTAAAACATTTTTGAAAAAGAAGTACTATATGTTATTTCCACTAGAAGTTTGATGAGCCATGGAGAAGGAAAAAAAAAAAAACCCTCTGCCCCAGTGATTACAAAAGCATGACCTGAGATCTGTGGTCACCAGACATCACTGCCAGCGCTTCAGAGACATAGATCGTGACCAAGAAATAAATTTTTGTTATAAACTATGGGTACTTTGATGGCTATTTGACACTCCCAAATAATGTATATCATCCTCACCAATCCACTTCATCACTGATTGTTATCAAATGCTTTTTCTGCATCTATTGAGATGATTGTGTGTTTCTGTCCTTGGCTCTGTTAATGTAATGTACTACATTCATAGATTTGTGCATGTTGAACTGTCCCTAAATCCCTGGGATGAGCCCTACTTGCTCAGGGTATATGATCTTCTTAATGATTTACTGTTAGCCAGCATCTTGTGTTCATTAAGGAGAATGGATGCGACTTTCTTTTTTGATTGGATCTTTCCTTGGTTTTTAGTATCAGGCTAATGCTTGCTTCTAGGAATAAGCTACTTTCCTTTCAGTTTCATTAAAGAGTTCGAGAATTAGCAACATTAGATCTTCTCTAAATTTCTTGTAAAACTCACCTGGGGATTCATCAGGACCTGGGCTTTTCTTGGTTGATAGTTTCTTTTGTGTGTGTATGAAGAGATCATTTGTATTAATTTTTTCCACCTTTTACAGGCTTTAGGAATTCATCAAGTCTTTGCCTTTTTGTTGCTGTGCTTAGGCATTAATGTGTTTATTTCCTTGCTTTTGACTTTTGGTGGCAAATAGCTACTATAAAAATGTGTTCTTTTTGATAGACAACTGCTAAAAATGTATTGTCCATCCACTTTAAAATAATAGTAATTAAAACAAAAACTTACAAAAATAAAGAATTTAGACACTTAGATCATTAAATATGTTTGGGTAATTGTTCAGATTTGTGAATAATTACAAAAAATTTAGAAAATACTGGCATTTGATGAGTATCCTATTTTCCATCAAAAGTTATATTCCATCTATAATATAATCATGATTATTTTTAGCAATCAAGGTTAACTCTTTTCTTAATTCTATGATTTCACTTACTGATAAATTATTTAGAATTTTTATATCTTAACTCAGCTCTGGTAAGTTATATGTATCAAGCAATCTGTCCGTTTCTTCTGCATTTTCCATCTTATTAGAGTACAGGTTCCCAAAGTAGGTACTGATGATCTTATGGATTTCTGCAAGATCTTTCTCTACTGTTGATGGAAGTGTAAACTGATACAGTCAATATGGCAATCAGTAAGAAGATTCCTCAAAACAAAAAGTAAAACTAGAGGTTCCATTGACTCAGCTATTTCCCTTCCTGGTGTCTTCTTGAAAGAGTTAAAACACATCACACCACAGCGATACATGCACACTCACATTTATAGCAGCACAGTTTGCAATAGCTGAATCTTGGAAGCAGCCCAGATATCCATCGACAGATGAATGGATAAAGAACATATGGTTTTTATATACAGTGGAGTGTAATTCTGCCATAAAAAATGATAAACTTGAGACATTTTTAGGTAAATGGATGTACCATGAAAATATACTTTTAAGTGAAATAGACATACTTGTTTAAATATTTGCATTGTTTGTCTTATGTGAGAATCTGAACACCTATCTAATGAGTAAAATAGATGAGAGGTAATGCAAAATAGGGAAAAAATATTCAAATGGGAAGAGGAACCATGGAGGATGGATGGAAAGGGAAGGAAGAGAAAACAAAGAAGAGAAAAAAGAAAAAAAGGGAAACAAAGCTTTTATAAATAAAGAGGGAAGAAAACTTGAAGGGTGAGGAGGAGAACGAGGTAAAAAGGAAGAAGCGAGACATCAGATACAGGTACAAATTCCTTACGATGAATGTGATCATTACATATGTCAAAAGAGTACTAATAAAATGAATTTTAAAATATATAAAATTAAAACTAGATTTTTAAATGCTACAATCCTTTTTTTTTTTTTTTTTCCATAGAGTAGGATTGAATGCAGGGCCTTTGCACTAAGCTACAATCCTGGTCCTTTTTGTTGTTGTTGTTGTTATTTTTTATTTTGAAACAAGATCTTGTGCAATCCTCCTACCTCAGCCTCCCAGAATGTGGACCTGCCAACATGTACCACTGTGCCTGTAGGTGCCAGAACCTTTTACCCACGTGTGTTACTTCCAGCCCACTACACACAATCCCACATTCTGAGTGAACACAAAACTTACCATTCATGACAATAACACAGTCAGGATTCTTAGAATGGGTAAAAAGTACTTTGGAGAAAAGTTGTTTTATATACTAATCACACTATGAATGTATGTGTCAGGTCATATATATACCTTATCTTGAAAAGAAGGCAAGAAACAATGTAAAACGTAAGATAATTATGCTGAAAGAGTATGTGAACTGTCACTGAATACTGTCACAAATACTCTCTGAAAGCCTGATACAAACCAGGCTCTACGCTTCAAATTATGCAGTGCTACAACGGCTCTAAAGACACAGCTTTTCTCTTACAAAAGCATCCAATGTAGTAGTGATGATGAGTGTACAGATATCTACATTATGAAATGTCCTACAAATAGCATGACAAATAGACTTCTCCAAGAGAACTCAAATAAGGAAGAAATCACATTCAGTTGGGAACATTTGGGAAGAATGCAAGGAAAAGGTGGGACCTGAGATGGATCTATAAGATTGAAGGGCTTCAGCAGAGACCCATGGAGGCAGGGGCATTCCAGAAGAAAAGGATGGCTGGAACAAAAGGGAGTGCAGAGGAATACAAGTCTGTGGAATCCAAGTAAATTTGAGAGTCAGGGATGTAGCTCAGTGGTGCCGCACCTGCCTGGCAAGCACAAGGTCCTGAGTTCAATTTCCAGTACTGAGAAAAAAACAAAGATCTAATGGGAGATACTAGGAATAGAGGCTGGCTGATCAGGCCCAACATTCTTGTCCTGAAGTTGGCAGTGTGGGAAGCCACAGAACGTTTCTCAGTAAGAAGTGGCATCATGGGTGCTTTGGTTTGAAACAGTTCTTCATCAATCATAAGAGGAAGAAGTAAAGGGTAAGGTGGTAGCTGGGGCTTAGTGTTCACTCAGATAAAAAGTTACAGGGGTTTGAGATGCATCAGGAAAAAGGACAAGAGAAAGGGGGAGATAAATGCAAAAGAAGCCAGGTGCAGTGGCACAGGCCTGTAATTCCAGCAATCTGGGAGGCTGAGGCAGGAGGATCCTATGTTCAACCCCAGCTTGGACAAATTTACAACCTAAGAAAACACTGTATCAAATTAAAAAATAAGGAAGTGGGAACATAGCACAATGTGAAAGCTTTTGATTCAAGCCTTTCAATCCCCAGTATTGAAAAGAAAAAAATTAAAGACGCTGCTAGAGGTAAACTTGCCAGACTTGGCCATTTACCAGATGTGAGAGACCAGAAAGGAAGGGAGGGAGGGAAGGACATGGAGAAGGAAGCAAATATATATATATATATATATATATATATATATATATATATATATATATATATATATATATATATATATATGGAGGATGGAGGGGAAGGGAGGGGAAACAAGCAGAAAGCTGTCTTTGAGGTCCTTGTCTGGCTCACTGGCACACAAGCAATACCACAAATGAAAATAAGGAAGTCGGTGAGATACGGGGAAAATGCTGAGCTGGGTTTGCAAAGCAAAGACAGAGGAAATGACTAAATGTCAGTATGAATCTAATCATTAAACCCCAGATGTACATAAAGCCTGTTACCTACCTTATGTTGAAAGCCCTGATGGTGTGTTCTCTTCAGATAGCCCAGTGAGAGCTATAAATGCAAACACCACAGATCACACTGAACTGCAGTAGTACACGGGATTAATGTGCTAGTTCAAAAGACAAGGCACTAGAAAACAAAGAAATCAGCCCTTAAGATGTTCAGAGGAGTGTTTGAAAGGTAGGCTTTGCAAACGACTCCATACATTTTAATAATAAAGACTTGAGATAGGTTCCACAGATGACCAGTAGTTCTTAACACTGAGGTGTGTCTCTGTCTGCCTATCTGTCTCTGTCTGTCTCTCTCTCACCATGACAGCCTGTCCAGAGAGAATATCAGCGTCCCAAAAGATGGAGATTAGGCCAGCCACACTACTGCACAGCAGGGAGGTGGGGAGATGCCGAAAAAGCAAAGCCAAGCAGAATTAAGATAGGATCCCAGCCGCCAAACGTCCTTCTGTGCTAAATAGGAAAAGCAGCAACTGCCAAATATTTCGAATCTACAGCCTCCAGCAGGACGCTCTTTATTCAGGGATCGATGGTTTCAGCAGATCGTCTTAGAAATTGTCACACTGCTAGACTCTGAGGCCAGATGCAAACCAATGCCAATGCCTTTAACTGGAGCAGAGCAAACGCTGAGACAAGCCTTGGGGAAGGAAAGGTGGCCTGAAATAAAATGAGAGACCAAATCAGGGAAACAGCCCCTAATAGGAAGCATTCCTTGGGAGAAGGGTAGTGTTTATGGCAAGTAAAATACAAGCCATATACACTCATCTAATTGCCACTCTTCCCTACAGAACAGGGAATTTTTGGTCTGTGTGTGGCCATGTTTTCCTTTCCAAGTGTTGATGGTGAAATGCTAATCTAATTTCCATCTGAAGAAATCTAAGGAGAGAAGACTGATGGTCAAAAAGCAACTGAGCCTCTCAATTTAAAAAACAAACTTCCCTGTCAGACCTTCTGCTGTAGAAATTCAGGGAGCGGTGCCAAATGGCCACTTCCTCATATGTGCCTTGTGTACGGATCCAAAGCTCTGGAGAGCAAAGGAGTCCCAGCGGGAGCCCATTCTGGACTCTCAAAGACAGGATGGCACGAGACTTGCTCGTGATGGGTGGGCAATGTCTTCAGCAAACAGGACAGATGGACGCCTCGGTGCAGAGACTCTAAATGAGAAGTGCTCTGGGCGTGGACAAGCGGGGGAATAAGAGAACAGGAAATGAGATGCTGAATGCTAAATCAGAAGACTTGGATTCAAGTCTGTATTTCCACTGCATAATTCAGAATATGTAAATCCTTCGGCTTCTTTATTTGTGCAACAGGCCTCATGATAACAGTCCCTCGTATTTCGAAGAATTGGGGTGAGATGCCAAAACAGTGCAACTGTGAAGGAAAACAGTACAATGGTTCCACTGGAAATTAAAATAACCAGGTATGGTGGCACACATCTGTCATACCAGCACTCTGGGAGGCTGAGGCAGGAGGACCGTAAGTATGGGCCCAGCCTACGCCACTTAGTGAGAGCCTGCCAGAAAGGAAGGAGGGAGGAAGAAAGGAAGGAAGGAGACAGACAGACAGACAGACACAGAGACAGAGACAGAAAGGATATACACTGCAACAGTGTAAATATACGTAACACTGCTGAACTGTATTTAAAAATTGCTCAGATGATAAATTTGTATTATACATATTTGACCACAGTCTTTAATATGCATTGGCCTGAGATACTAATATGGTCATAAAACCGATGCACATTTGTACTGCGAAATAAAAAGTCCTACATACACTTGCTTGCCCGTTACCTCCCTACCCCACTCATGGCAGCCCTTGAAGTGTTCTGTGCTCTCCACCTCGGCACAGCTCCACCCCTGTATTACGGCTGAGGTCAGACCTGTGCACACTCCCAAGTGCAGGATCTGCTAGATGCCAGCGGGAGTCCTGGGAAGCCTGAGTCCCCACCCTGTCCCAAGAGATTGCTGCAGAGTAAGTGACCTTTACCGTTGTGAGGTCTGAATGGTGGGTGAAAAGGAAAGAGAGCATCCACACTCCCATTTTTAACTCTGAATTCATTTTATGCACATCTTTAATCCAAGGGATTTTTCTTAACCCTTTGGGACATGGTGGAATATCAACAGCTGTGCTTCAGGTACTTAATGATTTTTCCAGTTCTTGGAAAATGAATGCTGAAGGATTTAGGGTAAACAGACATGATGTATGCAACTTACTCTGAAGTGGTCCAGAAAACAATGCTATCTAAATATTCTTGGATAAAATAAGTCATACATACTAAAATACTAGCAATCAGTGACTCTGACTAAAGTATATACTAAAGTTCTTTATATTATTTTTGTAACTTCCCTGTCACTTTGAAATTATACCAAAATAAAATCCTTTTTGCCTAATGATCCTAATCCGAATGATCCATAAAGATGTGGGGTTTTTTAGTAAAAATGAAGTACTGTGGGCCGGAGATTTAGCTCAGTGGTTCCAGCACCTGCCTCAAAAGCACAAGTCCCTGAGTTCGATCCCGGTAACCACATAGAATGCTGGGCATGGATACTCACGCCCACCAGCAATCAATACCACATACCACAGTGGCAGGGATGGTGGCTCACACCTGTAATCCCAGCACTCAGGAGGCAGAGACAGAAGGATTGCTGAGTTTGAGGCTTGCCTGGGCTACATAGCGAGCTCAGGGCCAGCCTGAACTACAAAGTGAGACCCTGTCTCAAAAAAAAAAAAAAATGAAGTATTATTCTGCCATAAAGAATGATAAGTTTGAGTCATTTATACTCCAACAGATGTACCTTGAGGACATACTCATAAGTGAAATAAATAGGTCACAGATGGGTAAATATCATATCTTTGCTCTGGTATGAGAAACTGAAGATGTAAATGAGTTCAAGAATGTATGACAGATACTGTGAAATAGTAAATATTCAAAGGGAAATGGCATGTAGTTGAAAGTAACAAGGGGAAAGAAAAACTGTGATGGTAAAAAGAAAGGAAAGGAAACAAAGCTTATGTATATAGGGAGTGGGGGTTGTAAGTTGGGTAGGGGAATGGGAAAAAATGAGAATTAAATTGTGTCATATACTGGTACAGATTCTCAATGTTAAGTGTGATCGTAATGTGTATATATAATGTACCAATAAAGATTCAAATAAAAAAATAAAAATAAAAGTTAATGATCCAACTATTAACAGACCTGGGTCCTAGCCATCATACACTCTTTAAGAAAATTACTCATGTGATAAAATGCAGTAGGGATAATGATACCTATAGTTCTGTTTCTTTTTGAGAACTGTTCCAAATTAGAAGGAACAATAGTAATACCCACAAGGAAGGCCTGGAAAAAACAAAAGCTTTATAGTCAAAATTTTAGATTTAACTTCACTGTTCTATCACATAAAGAAATATATTGTTCATCAATCCTTTCTTAAGAACCATTATTCCCATCTGTAAAATGGGGCTAACAATATATTCCCTTAGTGGACCACTGTGGAAACAAGAATGAAACAATACACATAGGAAAGCCATATATAACTTATAGTATTTGAGGGCTTGGGATGTAGCCCAGCATCCAGCAAGCCCTGGCTGGATTTGACCTCCCAGTCTTGAAAAGAACCATATGTTCCTCTCCAAATGCTGCCACAAATTTGACATTATACTAATTTGCCAATGTCATCTATCAGAAATTAGGGATGAGAATACAAAACTATCTAAGCTTGAAAAATAACAAAAACACTTTTGCAATGCATTAATCAACAAAATATTAATCCAACATGTCCTACTTATTCGGCATCATCAGATGATGAGTCATAAAGTTAATTTTCAACTTAAACAAATTTAAATACTGAGAACTTTTAAAATTTAACCACTGAAATGGACAGTTAACATTTACGAATTCCCTGCCGTCTTAAATAATTTTGGATGACTCAATTTCAGCACTGTAACATCAGCCAGTCAGAGGTTGTCATCCACTTGAGAAAGACTCCAGCACATAGGACTACTGACCTCAATAGAAAGTGGATCCACACAGTGTTTTATAGATCTTAACATCTTTTAGCTTTCAGCTATTCCCAGGCTCCCCCTCAACATCGACTTCATTCAATTATCCCATCTTTTTATTGTCAAATCTGTTTCTTGACTCCCTACTTCAACTATACACCCCTAGTTTCTGGATCTAAGTTTCCTAGGGGTAGAAACCACATCAAACTTTAAACCATCTTAGCTACTTGGAGACTTGGGGAACGGCAATCCCTACATTAGAAAACTTACCTTCAAATGTGTGATATAAGTGTAGTGAGACAATGATAGCAATGACAAAAGTCTAATTCTTATATTGAATTAGTTATTATCACCAACAACAGATCCATGGGCTTACAAATAAGAAATTCTGCCAGGCAAACAAAATTATCTGAAACATTCTATAGTCTTCTTGTAGTTCCCAGTAGTCAACATTTACCACAGGCATATAGCACTTCCATCTAACTAAATTTTCAAAATAATATGGTGGGAAGAGCAGGGCAAGTGTTCTTGATCCTGTTTTGGGTACAGTGAAACTAAGGCTCCAAAAGACTAACCATAGGTAAGATCACATGGCTAGGGAAGATTTGGGAGTAGAATCCTAGTTCTATGCATTATAGACTAGTTCTCATTCTGCTGGGCCATGCAGATTCTCCGGAACCTACAAAGGATCACTGTAAGTACAATATGGTCTCTTTGCAGAACATTTGATTTGCTTCAAATATTGGAAAGGAGGTTATATGGACTTTTTCCCAAAACTACAGGCCCTACAAAATGATGATCATCACTAGACCAAGGATGATAAACTCTGCAGACCACGATATCTTACTGGCTGCAGGAATACCCTGGAATGCTTAGGACAATGCTCAGTCTTCTAAAACATTTGGAGATGATCCAGAAAAAAGACACAAAATGAATCACCCAGTAGATGTGCTTTGAAATAATACTTCAAGACTTCAAGACCTTCTCCAAGAAGGCTGAGTGAAATCACACCACCATGGCCAGTCAGCAAAGGGCCAGCACGCCTAGAGTCACTGAGGCCAGTATTTCCACCCCAGGGCTGACTAGCTGACGCCAGCCCCCAAGAGAACCACTATGCCCTTGTCCCAGGGAAGGTTCCCTGGGGACAGAGGAAGTTGACAGCTCTAGGCATTTATAGCCTAGTTTCACCAACTCTGAAAATAGTAGGTCTCTGGAGAACCAGCTAAGATGAAGCTTTCTGGCCCTCCGGGGGATGCTAGCTAACCTGAACACTTAGTAAGCACCTCAAATGATTCCCACGCAAGTGGCCACTGGCAACACTGAGAAACACAGCGTTAAGGCTGAAATCCTGCTTTATGTTAGGAAGGCATCAAGCCCAAAGGCTTAGAGTAAAACTGCCAACTCTTTTGGAATGCTCTGCTTTTCTGTCTTTAATACACTGAGTAGTGACCTCACTGATCACTGACTTTATAGCTATTTTTCATGTACAGTGGACCCTTGAGTTACAACCAGACTGACATACAAACGACTTGGGTTACAAGTGAAATGTTAGTTTTAACTTACAAAGTACTGAGTTACAACCCAAATGCTGGCTATTTGTGCTTCCGGATTGGTCTCAGGTACATATTTAATGCCTTAAGAGTTCTAGAAGGAACATTATAACATCCTTTTCTTTGTGGGGTTAAATGAGCAATCCTGGGCCAGTGTCTAAGGACATGTATAGAGGAGAGAGACTTTACACAGGAGAGAGCCTTTGAAGGCTGTGTAGAGGAGCCTGAGCCTTCAAGTGAACAACTTGAGTTATAACCAGTCCTCACGAACAAAGTGAGTTTGTAAGTCAAGGGTCCACTTGGAGACTTTCAGTTAGAACATCTGACTAAAACACGTTGGGAATGTTAAAACACCAGACAGCCTTCATGGAGTTTTGACCCTTATTGTCTTTTTCTAGGATATTGTCTGGAATTTTTGTAGTGCAGGTTTGGTTTTTTGTTTTTGTTTTTGAGACAGGGTCTCCCTTTGTAGTTCAGGCTAGCTCTGAGCTCACTATGTAGCCCAGGCAAGCCTCGAACTCAGCAATCCTCCTGTCTCTGCCTCCCAAGTGCTGGGATTACAGGCGTGAGCCACCATGCCCAGCAAGGTTTGGTATTTTAACCACTTTAAACCACGGGCTGGAGGTCAGTTCAACACCTATATTTGAATTTACACAAAATAGGCAGCATAGAGAATCTGTGTGATCAGAAGCAGTCACTTGAGTTTCCTGGGTGGGCAGCCTCTTCCACTCCAGAACAACCCAGGAAATTCAGCCTTTACCACATTTACAAAAGCAGGACTGCAGAGCTACTGTCTAGTCTGTTCCTCATAGTGCATGGAGATGGGCCAGCTGGTTGCTGTGTGGAGGCAGAGTTAAGTATTACCTGCTACCTCTGACACAGTCCTGAGGGTGGGGAACTAAGGCCATGGGCAGCACAGACACCCACACTTAAAGCTGCAGCAGCATTTCTGAGCTGGCTCAGAAGACAAGCCAACTAAGGTGTCCATAGGAGAGCGTAGAAGGGCTTCAGTTTGGCTGGGATGTAGGCAAAGGCCTGGCAACTCTACCCCCAACCTCTGTACAACATGAGCCCAGACTTCTCATGGGATCACAGCGTGAGAAAGAGGTTCGGCAACTGCACTTTGGCTTGGTGCACAATGACTAAGAGCTGTGGTTCGGGAGGGACATATGCAGAGGCCTAAAGGCCAATTGAATCAGCAGAACAACCCAGGAAGTCCTCACTTCTTAAGCGTTCTACATATTAGCAAGAAAGTTATTTGCAATAAGCATTTTATAAGCAGCAGCCCAGGAATTAAATCAAAAACAAAAACAACAACAAAAATAGAAATGAGAAAACACCAAAATAGGACCCAAACCCAGCATTCCAGATCTCCAATGGGAAAATTAGGGACTAAGGAAATAGACCACCCTTAAACACAACCACCTGGACTCCCTGAACTTGCAACAAAAGAGGATCTGAAAAAAATGAAATTGGGAATAATCTCTCAGATAACAGCACAAAAACAGATGATGATCATGGTAAGACAAAAGTTAAAAAAAAAAAAAACAGAGGACCTTAGGAACATGACAGAATCCCAGCACAGAAAACAAATGGAATCCAATAAACAGATTCTAACAGAAATTCAAGAGATTAAAAACTCCACTGAAAGCATACATAGTAGAGCTACTGAATCTGAAGACAGAATTTCAGATATAGAAAACAGGATTTATAGTTAGTGATCAGGAAAGGAAAGATTTCTTAAAAATAGTCAGAGACCAGGAGAAATCAATCCAGCAGCTGCTAGATGATGCAAAAAACAACGTAAGACAGGTTGCAGTCAATGAAGAAACAGGAAA